>JAQIWG010005851.1:0-14010 GCA_034695025.1 Chamaedrilus cognettii | reverse complement strand
TGCTGCCCAGAGTGTGCGCCCAATACCTTCAGGCTTTCTCGTTATCTGCACCCATCCATGCCAACTCACATCCCACACACCTAAACTCTACCAAGCTGTGGCAGCAACTTCAATAATGTTACCATTACACACTGTGTCATAGAAATATACTAAAGTCTTGGCTATAATTTTGTCATTTGACAAACCTCCGGTAAAGTTAGGCTGCCACCCTGCGTTTCTAAGATCTTCATTATTTTGATTACAATGCATATATAAATTGCACCGTAAATTCAAAATTATTAGATCTTGCTGCATATAAAACAATTAATAAAGTTCTGTGATCCGTTATTAAAATCATTGACACGCTGTCATGTAGCCAAGCAAAATTGATTACAAAATACAGAATCTGATGTGACAGACCCGACTGTTCGCTGCTTTGCGCTCTGCTGCTGACAGACAGTTTGGACTTGAACGACGATCGCGCTGAACTCGATCTGCTGGCCATGACGCCTTCGAGCGTCTCGCATCAGCAACTCAATGGTGCAGCATAGGACTGCAAAATAATAACCTACCAATGCCTTCGCAATCTACTTTGCACTCAATACCACTATTACGTTACAGTAGGCTGCAGCCATGGCACAATTTTCAGCTCCCAATGATTATTCCCATTAACGAAGGCATTTTATAACCTACAAGTCGTACAATCACTCAAGGACGCATAGCAATGTTAGAGATCAGTATGTCAGCAAGGTGACAGACAATAATTTAGTTGATATTTTTCAAGAATTCCAAACTGATTTGAATCCGCGAGAGAAAAGCAGAAAGTACTAGATGTTCTATATATACGATTTCAATATTCACACAGGTGTAAAAATTATTCACACAAGTGCTCAAACAAGGGATTAAACAAAAGGGATTTGTGGTAAATGACACGGAAGCAACCTTATATTTCTAGTTACAAGTAGGTACAAACCAAAGTGCAGGTAAAACTTGAAACCATCCTTCCCCTTCATGCGATCTCATACATACATTAGTGAGGTTGCATCTATACTCAAAAGGACAGCAAGCCTACATCTACGCCTGTCTGCCTGCTATCAGGCTGAAAAGAGAGCAACGTTGTTGAACATCAGATGAAAGTATACTAGGAACTTCCAAGAAAACCCTCTTTTTTTGCAAACAGTGGGCAAACAGTGGTGCACTGTTTTTAACTTCACTAATATTATCCTGTTTGTGGAACAGTTATAAACACAGCCTATCCTAGGCTATATATGGTCCGAGGAGGATTAATAAAACTTTAATTTAAGTTATTAATACTCACATATATATGGACTAACGTTCAAGGAACAAAGTTTGCACGAATTCAAAACCAAAAATTGCTTGAGGTCATAATACAAACAGGCCTGTATTTTGGCCATATCCCTAAACTTCTTGAGGCTTTAGGTCTGCAGTACAGTACTATGGCCATATAACAGAGAAAACCAGAATTGTATAAATTCCTCATTTTATGGAAAGGCGCCTCTAATCAAAAAAAAATGGCAGGCTGGCAGGACTGAGGTCCATAATGCTGAAGTGATGTGTCGTTGGCAGCGGCATGACTCAAGCATCCCTACATACCCAAGCATAGTATTTCATCCCGCTAAACTGAATAATTCTCCTATATACCGGTACGGTATCAGCAAATGTTAAAATTACTGCATAAAATAGAAATTTTCTTCCAAGTTAACTCAAGTTTTTCCGTCTCAAGGCCTTCCGTTATCAACTGGAACCAATCGTAGTGATCAAAACTATACTTGTTAATGCGGATGCGAAATGTCTTCATAAATGTTCATTCATGAAAGCATAAACCTATCACTGGGATTCTACCATAATTGTGATAATTGCAGACTCTGTATCCAACATCAGTGGACCCATTCAAGATAATAGCGCTACGATAGTTGCAGCAAATGGTTCAATAATAATGGCACTCAAATGATCAAGGCTAGAGATCCGGACGCTGCACTGCAGTACTAACGCGAGCCATCATCATCTATCATTGTCCTTCACGCCTCATAGTCATAACAATCTGATGGCAGTAACAGTAGCAGACTCGGTCCCAATGCACTGACACTAGCCTACTATGGATATAATGATCACCACTGGAGTAGGTAATGGTTTCATTCAGTGAACATAATTTAATCTAATTCATCTTCATTAAAACGCTTCCCATTGACCATGTGCATGCCCTGCAATAAAGCCAATAACAAGTAACCCAATAGTCTGTTGCGCATCCAATTGCCTAAAGAACATACTCAATCTGTGTATGCGCAGTCATATTATCTAGCAACAACGTTAAAGAGCTGTGGTAGATCGATCTCCACAGTATTAAAACAAGACATCGGGCTGTAATCACAAGCTTCTTTCAGTCTTAATCTCACTGACTCAGAGACTGTACTGATCGATGACTCACCAAACACCGCTTACCTGCCTTCAGTAATATTCTAAGAGCGATGAGTAACAAAATATCAACAGCCGGTTTGCATTATTAATATTCAACCCGATGGCCTAGGGCCCTAGATTGAACTTCGCCTACCGGTAGTTTGTCTCAATTAATGAAGATGAGTCATTTGTGACAAAACAATCAATGATGATAATATTGCTCGCTTTAAAGCTGAGCTTTAAAAGAGCTGCATGAGCGCACCAATGGCTATTGATTCTATGTTTGGGTTTACTGCAGATTTTATCTAGGCAGCCTGTGCGCAGCATACGCAATAGAATGCATCTGCCACATATCATCAATATAATATTCAAAGTAGACAAACGAATAAATTGATTCGCGACTGGAAAAAATAATTAATACATTAAATTTAGCTACGGTAATTAATATATCAATTTAAAGTATACGCAATTGTCTGAAATAAGACTTCAGAAGCTCTTGGTCTTGGTAAGTCAGCAATTAAAAATATTCACAGTAAAAGCATTAGCCTCCAGAGAACTATGAATCTATGATGGGCTTTTAAGACAAAGCTAACCTATAATCTGATTTTTAACAGCTTTGCAGAATTCCCCAGACAGCATCAATGTAAATAAATGAATTAACTTGAACAAAGTGCTTTCTATCAAATCAGTCATGTCCAGTAGGGGTGTCACAATATATAACAAACAATCACAGCATTGAACTGCCTTACTGAAAGAGTAGAGAAGGGGGTCATTACTTAAGGATCAGCTTGAGTCCAAAATTCATTCGATTTCGCTATTCGATTAGGTCCAAAAATTTGTCACATATGGTAAAACATCGACTAAACATGATAGAAGTTTCATTTATAAAATAAGGAAACAATGCGATGACAAACCGGTATCTACGGAGATCGCATCTTAAGATAAGAATTTGTGGACTTGCGCGGGCAATTCTTCAGAACATTATTTTTTCTCCTAGTCGGAGATAGGAAATTTATCATTAATTTGTGTCGTATAGATTGCCCAATTTAAATTAGGCTACCTAATAGCATCGCTTTAGACAAGAAAACTGCTGTACAAATATATTATACCAAATCATTTAATCCTAAGTAACGTCCCTTCATACAGTGATCTATTATCATAGTTAACCATACCATAGTTTACCATCCACCGTCAGTCCTCCCCCACCCGTGCTGACGGTTCAATAGCGGAAAAAGCAGCACTCCTTATTTATTACCAACTTGTCTATGCTTGCTAAACACAAGCATAGACAAGTCTATATAGATAACGCCCTCGACGATGACGGACCAATGACATCAAAGTCGCTATCAAGCCGTTAAGAATAATCATTTATTTAGGGTGGAGTGCAGCCTAGTGAAGTTGAAATGAAGTTGAATTAGACAAAAATGAGTAATAACAAAGCAAGCAACCAACATGAAGGGTACTTTTTTCGTCAACAATTCAAAGCCGGTGAAGTGGAAGTCATCGAATGTGAAAATCCAAAGTAAGCCTAGGTCCAATATGACTGCCTAACAACACGAAATATCGTACAAAATCAGAAAAATTAAACTATTTGGCCAATATACTTTACACTTTACACAACTTCCGCCATTGCATAGAATAAAATTTACAATTAGAGTACAGTCACTCCGCTAGGGTTTTTGGAGTTTTGGCCCAGATTCTTGTTTACCAGATAAGAATAAAAAACGCTTCTTTCAGTCGTTTGATAAAACATTGATTATTAGGCACATTAAAAAGTCTGCCAATCAAAGAATGATTAAAAAAATTAATCCAACAAATTAATTTTGGAATCAAATATTAATTAGAGTGCGCTTTGTTAATGAAATTAATTGGGTTAGCAATAGACTCTAAAAAGCTGTAATTAATCATTCCCGCTTCTATTAAGTCAATATTTGGATGCCATTTATACGTTTAACAGACGGACATGCAGACTACCAATGGAGGTAAAATTGGCATTATCATAGGCTAACTATAAGGAAACGGATCGGGTCAGCATTTTTTCAACAGCGATCATTGGAGCATTTTGTTCACATTGTTGGTATCTAGACGCCAAATAATAAACAAATTATTAAAAATAAACAAGCACTCCTAATGTTATTTTTATTTATTTGACCGTTTATTCGTTTGGTATTCGCCGCCAGCATTCCACTGCCCAGGTCAGCGCCTCAGCGGGCCCCACACACGCAATTCTTTCCGTGTTGTGGGCCTGTTCGGGGCTTTGAAGCATTGTTAAGCACTACGTATAGCTTTTAGAAATCTTACAAAACCTCAATCATCGAATAATACTCGAGCAAATGTTTTACATTATAAAATTCCTCGTTGAGATACAATGGCCCATCGAAATTAATTTCTCCCTCGTACTATTTTGGATTGGAACTCCCTTCCCCAAACCACTTCAGAACAGTCATCTCTGAATTCATTTAAGATGGCTTTGGCCTCAAATAAATAAATTAAATTAAATTAAGATTTGGGATGGGGTTATTTTGTCCGCGCGCACTGCAAGTAATCATCCGTTAGGGTGGAGTGCAGTATTGAAGTTCAAGTTAACGTTGTGAATTTGTTACTCATGCATTGAAAATTGAACGTTCTTTTTCGTGTAAAAAAAAACTGATCCAGAGCATTAATCCCTATTTTGGTATATTGTGCTAATGACATTAATGTAGGTCATCAATAATATAATTGAAGTAAATACGCAAATATATGTCAATTGACATTTCGAGCCTAAATATACGTGTTTGCGTTTCATACAGTTCACTCACATTTAGCAGCTGCTATTGCGAGCCTAGATACAGCCATGACCAGCTCAACTATTGCCTCAACTCCAATCGCTTCCTTCGACTCCTCTAGTCACACCTCAAAGAACAGTTACATTGAATATCACCCGGGCACTCTCAACCTGATCATAACTGTCCCACACGGGGGTCAGCTAAGACCCAAATTCCTTCCAAATCGAGACTTTGGAAGCCGCTTCGGCGACAGAATACTCTACGACCATAGATACCCCAAGGATGCCGACCTTCCGGTGAAAACCAAGAGCGACCTGAGGACCATAGAGCTCGCTTTGGCAGTAGAGCGGGCGCTGGAGACAGAGATAGGGAAGAGGCCGCACGTTGTAATCAATCATCTGCATCGGGTGAAAGTGGACTGCAACTGTGGAGTGGAGGAGGGAACGTTTGGAGTGGGGGAGGCGGTGGTGGCATGGAATGCTTTCCATGGATGCATCGAGTCCGCTATCAGCTCCCTTAATGGTGTGTTACCGTCTGCTGTATATTAGATTTTAATATTCTTAGAACTGAAATTTTCTGAAAGGAAGTTGCACAGAATATTGCATGCATTTTTACAAGAATTTTTTGGTTCTATTCTAAAATTGCGTAGTATTATAAATTAAGTACTATTAGCATACATTTTTTTACTTGCAGTTGATTGTCTTATCAATTTTCATAATATGATAGTTGAAATATCTGTAATATGTATTAAATGTATTAAATTTACTGCTGAAATTGGTATGCTATGAATGTAGTCCTCACTAAAGGCATTTTAGTGCAGCTGTTAACGTTAATACCCTACTGATTGTCTGATTGTTTTGACTTCTATTTCAGTTATTGTTTTGTGTTAGGAGGGGCAGGGCTTGTCCTTGACCTCCATGGCCATCTTCACCCCGAAGCGTGGGTTGAGCTCGGCTATGGCGTCTCCCCCCGGCTGCTCGACACTTTGCGCTTCCTCCCCCCCGATACCCTCCTCCACCACCTCCACACGCGGCTACATGCCCCCCGCACTCCCACGCAACGCTCCTCCCAGCCCCCCTCCATCGCGGACCTCGTCGCGGGTCCCCAATCTCTCGGCGGACTGCTCTCCCGCCTCGGTGGTTATACCGTCGTTCCGTCGCCCGAAAATCCTGGTCCCGGCGACGGGAAGTACTTTTCGGGCGGTTATAACGTGCTGAGGTATGGATCGCGTCGTGATTGGGTGGATGCAATTCAGGTTGAGTCACCGGGGTGGTGCAGGGAGCCGGGGGCTGTCGAGCGGTACGGGAGGGATGTGGCAAGAGCCGTCGCGGCCTTTATGAATCTTTACTATAAATGAATGAGAGGGGTGGGAGGGGGGTTTGTGCTTGTTGTGAGGCGGGAAGGTGAGATAAATTTTGAGTTTGAATACGATAGTTAGGTCAACAGGTACAAGTGAAGATCGATTAGATTGAGCGTGTCCCATGTAATATCTTGCAGCTGTGATCCTATAATAAACGCTCGTACCGTGCACTGACATGATATGATCTATTGTTTTAATTAAAATTTCTTTGATGACGATCACTATCTGCATTTATGATGTAAGTTGACATATTTTTTCCCTGTAGGCAAGCGTTGCATTGCTTTGGTGCTCCTTATTCAACTGTGTGGTCATATTTGTATATAACACAATGCCAATTTTACAGCCTTTTATGCGAGGTCTTTGTCTTTTTTTTGATAGATCTAGATTAAATCTTGGAAGACTTATTGTCAGCTTATCTGCATTTGTGTTTTTACAGGTGACTATTACTTTGATGTAAATTGAGTTCTCGAGTTTTTGCAGTGAGCTTTGCAGTGACGGCATATTTGTTTGGCATTAAGACAATTTTTGTTATTTAATCTTGCAAAGGTTCAGTCAACTTTAGTGTACGTTGAGTTTTTGAAGTATTGTTGTTGCAGTTCTAGCTGCATTTGAGTGACACGATGCATTACGGTCAAATTTTGTAATGTATCAACTTCATATTTAACATATATATAATTTGTTAATGTTTTATTCCTTTGCCATATTTTGATCAAAAAACTTCAGTACTACAACAACCTCTGTTATAAGTTAGAGCCGTTGCGGTTGCCAATCAGTTTGCTGCCGACAGCGTTGGCATAAACGACCTCTTATAGCCGCCATCTTGCCACTCAGTTTTTTGTGGCTAATGGCTTATAGCTTGCTGATGCTTGACGGCTTAGGCCTGCACTGAAAAACCGAGTGGCATGATGGTGATTGGTAGGGTCATTTGTTTCCGATTAATGCGTTGTCCAGTTCTTGTTTCGTGGTCTTGGATTGTGATCTGTTCCATCAATAGATGTCGCTTGTTTTCTTTTTTTTCTTATTTTAAATATCTATTTTTGCCGGAATGTCAACATTATATTGCGTTAATTTGCTTACATCATAATTTAAAATTATACGTATTAAGTAGCTTAATATTCAGCTGATTATATTTATTTTGTGATTGATGCCAGATTTAATGAGACGTTTTTTAAAGTGTCCTGTGCAAATAGACGTGATTCTAGGGTACCGTAGGTACGTGTTACTGCTAATAAGTTACATCTTTGGCACTGTTGTCTACATAAATTATGATTTGACATAGATATATATCTAGTTTGCATGACATATTCTTGGTGCGTTAAAAGTACAATATACATAGATACATCTACCTTTGTCAGAACTTTCTTTTTAAATGCATAGGTTGAATGCCATAAATTGAATTTCAAAGTTCCGTTTGATGCACGATATTTGTACGTTAAAACTGAAGTCTCAGTTTATAGCCAACTGTGTTTATGTAAAGATTGGTTTACATTTTATTTTTATTTAACTTTGTCTGAAATTTCTGTTTCAGCACTTAATTAACAGGGACAATCACCAAGTCATACTTCCGGTACGGAAAGGTGCGAGTTATGTATGACTAGTGTAATTAACATCAAAGCTGATGCTATTTTGTTGCCTTTATACTCGTATATGTTGACAAGTTTTCAAATTTAGGTGAACCTAAGGGTGAACCAAATTTCGGTATTTTTGCACTTTGGCCTACTAGCCTCTGGCCGTTGTAAGATGCCAGCAAGTCGTTTTCAAAAAATAAAAAATGTGAATACTGACCTACATTTTGTTAAATTTGTTTCGGCTAATTTATAGGAATTCATTTCATGAGTTATGAGTTTGGCAACATCTTCTCAAAATATAACTCACATAAAATTATGTCACTTGGACGCTGGCTTTCTTGGCTTTCTATAATTATTAGACTTATTTTGAAGTTAACACGTTTAACCTACACACTTGCGTTAATGTAATCAAAAAGAACAACAAATAAGAAATTTCAATAACAATGATATTACATTACAGAAGACAATAATTACAGCTTGACTTCTATTCACCAAACTTTAACAATAATTCTAAAACTAAATTTCAAACAATCTGTCACAATGTCAATGTAATTACAACAAATCGACAATTCAGCAAAAAAGTCATGATTTATAATTATGCAGTACAACTGTACAACTGAACCAAACAGGTTCACACCAATAACCAAACCAGTATTTAACGAAACCAGTGTTGAAGTCAATCGCAAACAAGTGCCAAGTTCATGCGCTGACAGAAACAACGAGAATGCTGAAAATCAAATATGTAGTAAGAACAAATTTTAGCCGGCAAGGAAGCCATCAACGCTCCACATCTCACATCAGTCAACTATCAGCACAACTATTGAACACAATTATAAATATTATGCACTTTTTGTCAGTTGCCCATCAGAAAAAGTATTTTTCCAGAAATATATATTACTAGAACAATCACAAAATAATCGACAAATGGCAGATCACAGCTAGGCCTATGCTGTGTGTGTGGCAATATACTAAGTCTTACGCGGCACGTGTACGTCAACGAGTAATAGTGCTCTAGCCTATAGATGTCACATGCTCTTCACTGACTAGCTAGCTAATTGCGCAACACAATGGGTCATTTCAAGTCCACGGTGCTACGATTGAGTTAGTTGAGTTAGCGTATGACAAGTTAGATTCACATTCATATTCACATTGTTATCATGTCAAAACAGATGGACAACAGCAAAAATGTGAATATGAACGTGAATCTAACTTGTCATACGCTAACTCAACTCTAACTCAATCGTAACACTGTGGTCTTGAAATGACCTAATAAACCTATAATAAACCAAACGGACTGCTGTCACTGCTAATTGCCGCTAGAGGGCTTGCATCCCATAATAACAGCCACGGCCACATTAACAAACAACACAGATCTCCAACAAACTAGCATTGAAACTAAACGGTGACACACACTGAGGAATATCATACAGCGCTAATTAAAGACGACACTGGTCATGTTGGCTGAAAATGAAATAATAGTGAATGAAATAAATCTGCTTTATAAAACTAAGCAAAACATACAACGTGAAATTACAAAATGGAACGCATACGTATTGGAATAGATGCCGGACTAACGCAAATTTGATGCAATGTTATCGTTTCTCTTGAGCAGCAATAGATAAACCTGTGTTGAACAGTCAATATGGTGGCGCAGAAGAAACGTTACCCCACAAAATAACTGTTTATGGTCGAATTACTATCAGGCAAAATTATGCTCGGTTTGTTTTTGGATTTAAGGACCTTGTGCAGTAACAAACACTATTACAGTCTGGTTCACACTCTGAGGCCAAACAAAGAACCGCTCCCCCTTCTTTAGTCGCCTTTTATGACTTCACCGGGAGCACTGGGCTGCAATTAATTCTTTTTCGCCGGCCTGCAGGGGATTGCAGTTATAGCGAGGCAATTATGCCGTGGTGTAGCTTATCTCTAAGTACCCTCTCTATGCATGCAGATATGCCTGAAAGCGCTCAATATAATACGTTAAAAATGTTGGATGTTTTTTAGACCACAATGTACTGCACACAGAAACATCAAATAAATTACGTTAAAATCTCGATACAGTTTAAATGACTTCACAACCAAATAGAAGCAGAAAGGCAACAGAACTAAATTAAGCACATAAATTATATTAATAACACAACCCATAGAAATAAAAAATAGCTCCGACCCCAGACAAGATACGAAAAGCAAACGAAAGCAGCGCACATGAAACTTAGGCAATTGACACAATGTTAAGACTGTCTTTAATTATGGGACCTCTGTACTGCCAATTTGTCAACACATTTGTAATTTTACTTACAGATCACACGCAAATCAAACGTATTATGGCAATAACTAGAAACTAAATGTGAAGCAAAAAAATTTGAATCCGACTTTGAGTGGCAAAAAAAAAAAATTAATACAGAATTGAAATTCTGGACTAGAAGACATAGAGCCAGAAAAAAAACCTCATAGCAACAAGTAACAGACTGCAGACTAGTGCGCAGGAAAGGTCTAAACCATCAAATCAATTCAAATTAACCACGCTATAATTATGGCGCTAGCCAAGAACTTGTAACAGCAGGACACTAACACCACGATTGCAACTTTCAAGAGCTACGTCGTAAACACAAAACAGAGTCGATAAGAGCGTACCATCGAATGTACAAGACCATGAATATGCACTCTAACTGTCTTGGTGTACACGCGCACATTTAGCATAAATTGTGAGTCAAGAGCACCGCGCTTCTTATCCATGGGGTAAAGATTTACATTAGTTCTTGAAGCAATAATTGCCATAACCGTTATCAAAGCCAGTAAAATAATGAAATAAATATTTAATTCGTGGCTCATATTCGTCGAAAGATTTCAATGTATTTGATGAACTAAATCCATAAACTCAACTTGAGGATATCTTTATCTAAAGATTTTCAGTCAGTGTTAATTATAGTAGTTCAATAACCAGCCGCTAATAAATCCTCATTAACGCTATAATGCACTGGAGATAATAGCGATGTCCATAATAAATCTGTTCAGCCTTCTAATAGCGCTCGCACACCTTTCGGTCAAAACAAAGAAAGTTCACTGTAGCGTTCGTTTAACCGAATAGACACGGGACCGCTAGGCGTGGGCTCTGTCGGTCAAACGAACGCTAGCCCTCGTCGTTAAGGTCACTGTGACCTTAACAAAAACAATGCTGCATGCAGCATGCGTCGTTAAGCAATCATGACGTCAGATCTGCGCAGCAAGACAAACAACTGCGGCAGTCGGCGGCTAGACGAGTTCTCTACGGACTAATGTAACGACAAAACTTCCTTTGTTTTGACCAAAAGGTGTGCGGGCGTTTTAAAGCAGCTTGATTGTATATCCATTCCAAGTAGAATATTTTATTAGAATCATTGCTCACATGATTGTTTATAAAGATCACGCAAATATTAAAGAAAATGTCATAAAAGTTGTATCAGTTTCGTAAGGCCAACAAGATAATAAAATCAATTATTAAAATATCCTGTTACCTTCTAAATATAAAGGCTTTCTTATTTCTTAAACAAAAAATTGTAAGTATAATCTTTGTTAAATTTCAGCTCCATCAGTTATTATACAAAATGAATATTTAAATGAACACAAAAAAATTTATGTAATTTACTTATTTAAATGATTAAGCTAGCGCTGAACTGAAAAATAAAAAAATTGTATTGTAAGATTGTATGATATAAAGAGCATAAAAATAGAGTTATTTAAACTTGGCAAATAGTCTCGCTTATACTAATACAAAAACCAAGACTTTGAAGCAACGAAATAAAAAACAATTACGCAAATTGAGATAGATCAAATAAAGCTAGTGATGTCGATGCGTAAGTTACCAAATGGATAAGGGTTCAGCAGCTGCAACCAACACAATGTTCCTCAGATGAATATTCCATACGGTTCATCATTCTTATTTCAAATTCAAACAATTCTTATTTGAAAAGCGTCATAAATGCTGACTTCTACACCATGCCTCAAATTTAAACGACGCAACTATCTTCTTCAGCAACTACGACACGCAGCAAGTGTTGTAACTATAATTTCAACCAATTAACTCGAATGCGGGATATATGCATCGAGAATGCGGGATACATACTTCTATACGGCATACATGAAGCAGTATACAAGTTGTTGTATCTCATTGTATGTTCGTTGTATTTCTAACATAATTAGAGGAATGGTAAATATTCCAGCCGTGAAATGCTTATAGCAGTTCTAAGGTAAATACACAACAAAAGATTTTCTTAACAGAGTTAAAATTCTACGTTGAAATGGCTCCATATGATTATAAAATTGGAATGGCGTTATTTTCAATAATACATGATTTATAAATATACTAAATTCAGTAATCTCCAGTATTTAAATAAATACTATCAAACTCTCAGACATAGACTTAAAATTACAATACACAATGAAAATAGTTTGTCAACTAAAGAGCAATAGGAATGCTTTAATTATGCTTATTCTCCAACATGTAAAAGCCTTGTCAAACGCCTGTATTAGACACTGAATCACATGACTAGTCAAAGTCACGTTCTCGACAGATTAGGTCTGTCAATAATACAAGACAGTCACAACTTAGAACTATCAAACAACCGCATATAAATAAAGTTTTCTTTCTAAATGTCCGAATCTTCAAAGCAGGAAGGTGGACCATGGAAGGAAAGGGAGTCTAAAATTGCTCAATCAAAGAGGTCATTTATGCAAACTTGCAATGCTATGCTACGAATTCTGCTTAATGATTGCAGTGTAGGGCTGATATAGTAGGGCTCGACAAGAACGCAGATTTGGCTGTATCTAAAAGCAGTTCTTCGTGAAAGCCGATCATAGGAAGGCGCTCGGATTTCCCCTCGGGTCCTTCTGATTGCGATATCGGAACGCCAGCCACACACCTATAATCTGAAACCAGTCCAAGACAACAGGAGCTTAGAATACAGCAGTAGAAATAGTGGCATTTCAGTATTCAATAGCCGATAAGCAAATAAATGCCGATCAAGACTTACTGAGACAGTAATGCACAACAAAGGTCAGATAAAATCTAGAACTGTTTCGGATACATTTGCCGATATATTATTAAACATAGATTGCACAGTACTGGTACTACGTACAACTAATAGATGCAAAAATGTATCATTCAAATTAATCGCGTAAAATGGAAAATGGAAAAGATATATCACGCTCAAATCGCTTCCAAAAAATTCAAATAATATAATCAAATATTCATTCGCGTAATATGCGGATCATGAATAACTCAACATCTTCAAAGCCTGTATCTAGAAAATCTAAGACTCAAATTGCTCTACGTGTAATTAGTATTCATACAATTAATCTACTGCAAAGCCAGATACATGCATATTGAAGTTGGTGAAACAACTTGAACGAAGTTGATTCATGAAAGTTAATTAGTATTTAAACCGGACTCATGCCACTGCTAGCTGTGAAGCATGAACACAAAATTATTCAAACTACGTGTCAAGTATACTTCAGGCAATACAACTACGGTAATAAGAACAAAGTTCAACTATTTATAAATAAGCCTGAAAAGCGGGTCAATAATACATCAAATGACCCCAACAACGATTGACAAGCAGCATGCAAGCGCAAATATAGAATTATGTTATTGTATCATTAAACTTAAAGCCAAAACACATTCTGCACATGTAAAAACAATTATTGCATAGAACTACATGCCTTGCGTTTAGTAGCCAATGGACAAAGAAACGGCAAGCTGACTCCAAAATTATACATCGGCACGTCTAGACCGCAGCGGCACAAGATGAAAACCAAGGAAACCAATGACCAAACGGTTTATTTTTGAAAGCAAAACAAGAAAGCGGCATCAATCATTAGCCCGTGCTTAGCAGCAGCAGCAGCAGCAGCAGCAGCAGCAGCAATAGCAGCAGCAGCAACAGCAGCA
>JAQIWG010005850.1:0-14011 GCA_034695025.1 Chamaedrilus cognettii | reverse complement strand
CACTGATCAATGATCATTACTACACCACTGATCAATGATCATTACTACACCACTGATCAATGATCATTACTACACCACTGATCAATGATCATTACTACACCATTGATCAGTACTGCAGTTACTACTCAACCGAGCGTTTACAAGACACAAAACACAATCATCGCTGCTAATATTATCCTGCAGGGACAAGATTCCATTGCAAGGATATCAGCTGCAATGGTAGACAAAAAAAAACAAGTTTTTAGTTTCATACCACAACAATGCAACCCCTCTAACAAACAACAACACAATAAAGACAATTATTAAACAAAATTTCATAGTGACTGCTTACTAATCTAAGAACACAGTTTCAAGCCATTTACATGCTGCTACAACTCTGCTTAAGTTCTAAGTCCATCTGACTTATGTTGAGGATCGAGAAGTTGACTTGAACGCAGCAGCACAGCATGATACTCTCAAGGATGGAGCCACTCTCATTGGTTAGTGGGGGGATGGACGCATCAGATTTATAGCCCAACCAAAAGTAATGATTCCAATTTGGTATTTTTCTTGTGAATGAACAGAAGTCGTGAGCGGGGCGGTGATGCGGGAGGGACGGAGTTTTTCCACCAAGCTACTATGTCAAAATCAAAGCTCGTTTTTTTATTCAGACCAGACTGCTTACATTTCACTCATAATTTGAAGCATCAATTAATTAAGAAGACACAATATGCATTTGATCTTTTTATATTGCACATTGTTACATCGGCCACTGTTCCATCAACAATTTTTCTTCGACAAAAAACATTTTCGTGCTGGTTGGGGGATGCATCCCATCATCGCCTTCCTCGATACGTCCTTGGATACCCTCTCAGTACGGTCCACAAGACTGGCAGCAGACGTTCTTGTTCTGCGCACAGTTACCGCTTGATGCCTGACTCGGGCACCACACTTCCTGGTCACCGTATGGACAACCTGCACGCAAACGACAGCAATGCAATTATGTTAAAATCTTATTAGAAATAGAATACAAGAGCAATTGAGTCATTGCCTGCGTGACGTCTCAGGTAATTGGCATCGTCTCTCTGCATCCGCACCATGTTTTTGGCCACGCCCACTTTAAGATGCAACCTGTTTCATTATCAATCGTAGCTTAACATGATTCATCATTGGTGCCTCAGTAATAATTCTCAAATTTGGACCAATCATCAAGCATTTTGTATATCAAGTATTTTAGCATGAGCCTACACTAATTTCGTAACAGTTATCATGATGGTGCAAAGTTTCACACAAATTTTATCACTTTAATTTTTGAAGCTTGACAAGGAATCAGCTCCATTAAAGCTTTAAGAGGATCTGACGTCACCGTGCTAATATTGACTCCAGTTGATCAATGAAAAGTAAAGAATGATCCAAGATCATTGCATCATGCAGCCAATCAGCGCTGCGATAAATAAATTATTAACTAAGATTTATTTCACGAGAGGCGATTGCTAGCTGAGACATTGATTTGATATATCAGTTACCAATCAAGATCGTTCAGATAACTCGAAGCTGTAAGCAGCATCAAAGATTACTCTGACAATTTTGGAGGAAACAAATGATTAGGCCCATTGTTTGCATGTCTGAGGGAGTCCCTTTTGTTTTTTTTGTAGCTTAGGGACCGTGTGAAGCACAAAGACAGTCCGGTTCTGTGCAAGAGACCCGGTACAGAACCGCTCCTCTTCTCTAGTCACCTTTTACGACTCGCCCGGGGAGCTCGGGGCTGCAAGACCATTCCTTGTTCCCCGGCCTGCAGGGGGGTGCATATCTGAGGGAGTCGTTACATCAGCACAGGGGTCTATGAAAGCCATTGGATATAGAATTTCAACTAGCTAGTGACTGTAAAATATGAAATTTTTGCATGCATGCAATTTAGGCGAATTTTGTGAATCTGTAAAACTCGCAAAAATAACATGCACGAAAATAAAACTACCGAAGCTATATATGACGAGCAGTTCTCAAAAATCCGAAAACTAAAGGCGGCAAAATTTCTCAGTAGCAAATTGCGAAAACGACAAGCGGCAAAAATTTAACTTTTCACAGCAATTGGATCTACCCGCTGGATTTCCAGCCCTGAATTTTTGGCAGGTGGCGCAACAGCTGAGAGCCTGGACGCTGTCCTCGTAGCACTGACTGGCAATGATGGTGCCACACCACGTCGCACTGTCGGCGCATGTCACTGCAAACGTAGACACGATCACGTGACGATCAAGCCAGCATTTAATTTTATTTCTATTTGTAGCTTTGTTTCCGTTGTTGAAACGGTAGAAGCGATCGTAAAACAGCGACCAATCTAGACAAAATACGCGGCATCGTGCGAAAAATAATCGTCAAACGTTTCCAATTCTCAGATTATAACGACTTTTCGGACAAATATTTGATTCGCAGCGGGCTAAGCATCAAAAGAGTAAATGGGTACAATACGAGTACAATGGCTAAAAATTGTCATCGCTTTCATTTACCATTTGTGCAAGCGCCATGACATCAGAAAAAGATGCGGGTGCTAGACGGAATAAGCCTTTTGTACGGAGATCTGAAACACTGGATAATATTATTTCCATTGACTACACAGAATGCATCATAAGAAGCAACTTGCTAATGTGAACAAAAACAAACTTATGCCGAGATATCACAATTTTTTTTCACAATTTCGCTGCGGGATCTTTTTAAATATGTGTACGCCGCGCGATTGCTGAGATAATGAGATTATCTTTGAGACGTTTACTGCACCCTGTAGATGAATACAACGACACTAGCCTCCATAGTCATCTTGGCATGTCTGACAGCAGTAGTAGGCGTATCCGGTCTGAAGACAGTCGTTCTGAGACTTGATGTACTGTTGACACCAGCTCACGCGGTCACCAAACTCGCAACCTGCAGATTAATTCGACAAATTACACCTTTTTCACTCGTTGTATAATGATCACAGCCAAAATACTGTAACAATAAATATATTCAACTCGTCGTTTGATTACAGTGAATTTTGCTAGTAGCATGACAGAATTCAATTTATTCAAGGTATCCGACAAGTAAAAATGTCGAAATGAAAAAAGAGAAAAGAAAAGATGAAGGGACAAAAAGGCATGATCTCATTAGCAGCATTCGATCACTAATACACACGCACAACAAAGCGTCCCATTAAGCACAGTATATTATGATGCCTTTGAATCGCTACTTCATCAATCTTCCAAAACAACAGTAATAATTATTATAATATGCAGGCCAACTTTTAGAGCGCCATGTCGAGATATCAACTGCTTCTAGGGCGCTTTCACAGTTCAATTCGCAGTACCATCAAACGAGTCATTATACAAAGTACAAGATAAGGTTTGGAAGAACTCAGCACGCTCTAGGCAATGTAGGCATATGAATATATGAATCAGAGAAGAGTGCAGTTTTCAGTTTAATTTTGAATGAGTCTAGTGTCGGGGCTTGCGTGACAGCGAAGTTCATTCCATGCAAGCAGGCCATCATCATACGATATATGCAGTATTAAGTTCAGCTCAATAAAACGCTGAAACGCACTCGTTACGACTAAACTTTCCAAAACAGGCACAATGCACTCTTCAACTTTTTAATATTGCATAAGCCAACGCAACTGTAGAAAATATTCACGTGTTACGCTAACCCTGCCTGTTTCAAATTTGGTGTACAATTTTCAAAAACCATATTTACGGCGTACTACGCCTACTAAACTTTATCCACATATTTGAAATGCGTTTTGATGCTATAAGTAAAATTAAAATCAGTCACTCAAATCTTACAATGATAAAAGGTATGCTGCTCACCAACTGTAGCGACATAGCCGGTGCTGCAGGACTGACAACAAGCACCAGAGCTCACGTAACAATCTGAGCGATCGATGGTTGCGCAGTAGTACGCTTGGTCCGCCACGCACCCTAAAAGTATCGGAAATTACAAAGCATTGTGGCCGAGTGGTGTAAGTCGCTGATCTCGATTGCAAGCGCGGCAGATGTCGGTTCGAATCACGGCCGCCGCAGAGATTCTGAGTCACTTCGTGCACCCTTGGCAAAGGTGGTTTGAATTTGTCGGCCGCAACTGTTTCTATGATGTCTACCAGTCTACGATGGAACCACCACCAGCGACCATCAACTGGTGCAAAGGGGCATCACCTCCTTCCCGTAAGGGGCAACAAACCCCCTTCCCAAAAAAAAAACCAGGTATATGTTTACGGTCTCCACATTTAAGTCCCAAAGCCTTGGAAAAAGAAACGATTTCCATGATTTCCCAGCATCATCCTCAATTCGATCATTCGACTCCAATTCAAAGTTTTCAATCCAATTCGGTCTCCTGATCCAGATCACCACATTTTCCTGTAATAGAAAATCTTCAAGAGCAGGCAACTTGCCACATATCCTCCATTGCCCGGGGAGATATATATAAATCTTTTATTCGTCACAAAGACAGAAAAAGCAAACAAATAAGCGTATACCATGAGCAAGCACAGTGTTCAAAGGAAATACAAGAAATTAGCAAATCGTGCAGCATCTGTAAGTTGACTGAACATTGTTTCAGTTGTTGAGCAGTTGACTGATATGGGGCCTAACGATTCCTAGGGGCTCCTGAATGTCCCAGAGCTCGTTGGGTTTGTTCGAAGTCAAGCGGTAAAGGAAGCCCCCTTGTGAGTTGACACCAAATTGTAGCACAGCGCACTATCATACAAGTATTCTGACACTGTTGTAAATCGAAAGATCACACCAAAATGATCATGTACATACTGTCAGAATATTATATACAAAAACTTTGGCACAGAATGACAGTTGTTAAAACACTTAACGTCATCGCATTGCCTGTGATTAAAATTATTTAAGTGCTTAAAAGTCTTTATTCTGCAGCACTAAGTATAATAATTAAAATTATGAGTCGGTAAACCAGCTCACCGGAAAATGGTAACAACGTGGTTGGAGGCGTGTTAATGATCGCTGTAAAAAAAAAAGAGTGTTTACAATCTGCATTCAAATATTTAGAATCATCCAATGGAACACACAGGCGGCAATAAGACTCGTGAGGAGCGAGCCTTGCAGAAATGTAACAAGTATATACAATATTAAACAATAGGCTATACCGTGCATAGAACTTTATTCTTAAAGTTAACATGACAATGAGTCATTTAAAGTCCACGGTGTTACGATTGAGTTGGAGTTGAGTTAAGGATCGAGAAGGTAGATTCGCATCCATATTTACATTAGGAATAACATTATAATGTCAAAACAGACAGACAACCGCAAAAATGTTGAATATGAATGTGAATCTAACTTGTCGATCGTTAACGCAACTCCAACTCAATCGTAACACCGTGGACTTGAAATGACCCAGTGTCGATGTCTTACGTTTGCCATTGGTGCGGCTAATACTGTGAACGTAATCTTGATCGATTTTAAAAATCAAACCTAATTCATTAATTTAGAATAGCGAGTACATATATATTGAATAAAAATCAAACGTTTATCATTTATTTTAATACCGTCATTATTTTTAGATCGTGTCAGATTCTAATACGCAAATTGAGACCCAGAACTTTAGACAAGATTCTTTACTTCAAACAATGTATGTTATTTGAATGTATATATCATTAGGTTAAAGATTCTTGAAGCCTACAGCTAATCTTTGAAAGACAACTTTCAGGCCACAGACATAACCAAATCATCATAAAAAATCCAAAGTTATTAAAAAACTTAAAATTTCATTGAGCTACTCAAATCGTACCGACATGCGTTACAGCTGATTTTGTGATTGTGGTGATAGGCGCCGTTGTTCTGAACGATGTCGTAGGGGTAGGTGTGGCTCTCGTTGTGCTTGGCCGCCCTACTGGTGTCTGCTGTTTAGTACGCGTGGTAGGCGGCGGTGTGTTGGGTTTGCTGGGAAGTGCAGGAGTGATCCTGGATGGCTTTGTGGATGCTGTAGAAGTAATGGTGACGAACCTCGCACACGACTGGCAGCATGTCGTCTCCTCACCGCTGCACTGAGCGGCTGACTGAATGTAGGAGCTGCACCAGGACTCTCGATCGCCATATTCGCAGCCTGCATATGGTTTATTGTTCTTTGTATTTTAGAGACCGTGTGTAGCACAAAGACTATAATATACACTCCGGTTCTATGCAAGGGAGCCCGCAGAGAACCGCTCCCCTTCCTTAGTCGTATTTTACGATTCGCCCGGGGAGCTCTGGGCTGCAAGCCAATTCTTTGTTTCCCGGCCTGCAGGGGGTGCACACAGCCTGCATGGACGCACGATTTTTTACCCGCTGCCAGGGAACACACACTTATGTTTTGTGGCCGCATTTTTCGCCATAGACGCTGCAAATGGCCTACCCCTACATATAGAGGGAAATGCGGTCACAAAATGCGAGTCTGTGTTCGTGTGCAAGCCTTCGAACAGAGAATTGGCTCGCAGCCAAACCTCCCCAGGCGAGTCGTAAAAGGCGTTTCTGTGCATGACCCTCAGCACAGAACCGGAGGGTAATAGTCTATTTTACAACATGATCCTTAAACTCCCAAACCAATTATATTTGTAGCACAGTAGCATAGTATTCTGTAGAACATACCAGGAGGTCCAGTTTTGTATCGAGCACAAGTTCCACAGCAAGAACTCGCCATGTTGCTATCGTAGCAGTCCTCCGGCATAGTGTAGCCACAGGATGTTCCCTGATCTCCATATCTACAGGCTAATGTTAAAACAATATCATGTAGCTTGGCTAGAGGCAACATTTTCACCAAAATCAAAAGTCTACAAACAGTAGTCCATGCATGAAGATGAAACATAAACAGTTTATTCAAGATAAATTATCTCAATTGTTTTGTTTAGACACCGTTTGCTGAGATCGTTGTTAAATTTGGAGCAAGTTTCTAAGAATAAATGTCATGATAAAATGTATGACATTTTCGTATCTTAGCCATTCATTATCACGACTGATAGTTTGATAAAAGAATTCAGTTCGTATTTATTAAATAATAAGGAGGCGAAATGGCATGTAAATAGCAGACTGAAATTAGCAACTATTGCCAGAGGTCATAGCAGATGATCCCATAATAATTACTCTTCTAACCAAGTGAGACCAGGAAATGCAGCAATTTTTATTCCACAACGTCATATTCGCTTAGGCCTAACTGACTGTACAAAAGAACTGAGTCATAAATGAGCTCGCAGAACAAGAAAAACAATTTAAAGTAAACGATATAACAAATAAAAAATAGCTAATTAATATTTTTCTGTTAAGAATCAATACAATTTTGGCTACTATACCAGGATTTCCAGTGTCAAATCTTTTACAACTTTGACAACAAGTTACATTCTGGGTGTAACAAGCTGATGCTGCAACGGTGTTACACCAATTTGCTCTATCTCCCCATTCGCAGCCAGCTGAAACAAGTAGAAGTTATGAATTTACAAACTTTTCAAGCCTCTCTGAATATAACGGGATATTCAGGATAGCAACTTACCCTACTTGCGGATTATTTACTCCATAGACTACCTTTACCATAAAACTGAATTAACTCATTAAAACCGACCAGTAAAAGACAGATTCAAACGATTTTATCAAAGGACAAACAGTTTTTGAAGAGAAAGTAATTGGCTGTAGGAACGCACTGCATAAAACACTTGTTTTGCTATCCAGTAAATACTGTACTAGTAAACAAGTACATGTATTTTGTGCTGACTGGAATCATTAGTAACTAAAAACTGTGGTGTAGTAAGTATAGCAATCCAAGATGATTTAGCAACCGCAACTAATTCTGAATCAAAATTATTGTTGAGCTATTTTAAAATAATTCACTTGACCAAGGACAACTGTAAACCTTGTGAAGACAGTGGTTTGGTCTGTGGCACTATACTGCACTGAAACTTGGACACTCAAGAAGGAGGACATATGAAGAATAGAAGCATTTGAAATGTGGTTATAGAGAAGAATGGAGAAGATTAGAAGGAAAGAAAAGATAACGAATGAAGAAGTGTTGAGAAGAGTGGGGGAAACAAGGACAATGTTTGAAGTGATAATGAAGAGAAAGATAAACTGGATGGGACATGTAATGAGAGGAGAGGGTTTTGCTGAGAGATACGATAGAGGGAACAATGGAGGGGAAGAGAGGACCAGGAAGGCCACGGATAGGGATGATAGACGACCTGCTTGGGAAGGAATCGTATGCAGATATGAAGAGAAGGACTGAAGATCGGCTAGGGCGGAAGGCTGAAGACCTGCCATGTGGCAGAACACTAAAAAAGAAGACTGTATACCTTGAAACGGGTTTATCTTAAGCCTGGCGCAAGTCGAACAGCAAGTTGTGTTTGCCAAGTAGCAGGACAGACTGCTGATGGAACTGCACCAATCGGCCCCATCACCAAATTCACAATCTGATGGCAACAAAACAATAATCAAAAATCAGTCGAAGATAACTTGAAATGGTCCAAAGACGATTACAGCACTGTCACTAGTAACGCCCATGAGCGTGGGAGCTCATTCCCTCAGCGGCGTTTTGAGTAGGCAAGGAATAGCCGGGTATCATCCACTGTTTACGAGACAGAGTGTACTGCTATGATACACTGTGCCATTCTTCCTTAGAAACGAGAACTGCTGGTACTCATTTATGCCCGAGTCGAGCGAGACACAGTACGATGCCTACGTGAATTTGTTCAGCACCGCTACTTAGCAGCCGCCGTGTCTGAACACACGACAGCATGCATGACAGGCCTCATCCGACTGAGCTACTAAGCCATATAAAACCTTATAAAACAGGCATATAATAGATATCTCTAAGTCTGCATTTAAAACATATCAATTAAGCGACAAGTCTTTAATCTAGCTTATTAGCTTATACCTGTGATGTTGGTTTGATATTTGAAACACGTCGAGCAACAAGTCTCCCCCTGGTCATAGCAGTCCATGTTCGACTTAATGAAATCAGTGCACCACGACGCCTTGTCTCCATATTGGCAGCCTGGAACTTATCAAACGACAACTAATGCGATATAGTGTAAACACAGAAATAAATTACATGCCGTATATTATCTACTTTATATTTAATTAAATTGGCTGGCAGAAGATGCCGAATAAAAATGAATTGTAATGGGAAAAAAAAAAATCCTCTTTGTGATATAATTGGAGAAGAAGCAATATTTCAAATGCCTTCATTTAGAAGCTTTGAAAACACAATTATGTACTAGTGTACTAATTAGCGTTCAGTTTAAGACAGAAGTGAAATATGACACTACATGCGACGCTACTAATTTCATTCTCCAATTTATCATGTTCATAGGTAGTTTTGCCAATAATTAACACTAGCAATAAGACACACGGGTCATCGCAGTACTGTAGACCAATTGGCTTATGATAACCATTGATTTGCATTATGCCTACCATAACGTGGAACATATCAAAAGTCCACCATAGTCTGGTGCTGCTAGACTGCTGCACTGACACTCGCCATATCGGCATATATTGCTATCTTAAAGTTCATAATATTATACTAATTTAAACCAAAAAGAAAATTACAATGAACGACACAAATTTTTTAAGTTACTCAGTCCAATAATAGATTATGCAGTGCGCAGTCTATGTCAATCGACGTCAGAAATTATCGCACACAAATTTAAAATTCCATAACGTTTCGCAGAAATAGCGATACAATGATTATGATAAAATTGCGTCGTGGAAGCAAGTAGAGAACCTACTTGACAGTTGATATCGGGATTGGTTGCACGTGTCACAGCAGATGTCGCTGTAGGTGCTGTTGTAGCAGTAGTACAGAGGCATTGTGCTACAATAGGCTTCTTTGTCTCCGTACGCACAGTCTAGAATAGAAAAATGTGGGCTATGTTAGCACTATAGGCAATGTTCCACTAAAGCCCAGCTGTTCAATAGAGAGTTAATTGGTTTTTAAATTGTCATAGAACAGACATGACGTCACTATCCAATCAGATCTCTTCGCACATCATACAAGTAACTTGCTATCATTGGCGACGTAATGAAAGATCTGAGATCATTCAAATGATCCGTAGTATATATACGTAGCATATCCTGTAGAAAAATTTCGACTCAAAATGTGACGGTCTAGGCGCTACTGACGTCAAAATTTCTTAAAATCTCACTTTTGACTCCATCTATCACAATGGGGTGAGGGCTTTGATTTTTTTCAAATTTGTTTAGAACTTGGGCATGTGTTTTCTACATTATCGTTATTTCAAATTTTGTATGATACATGCATTTAATGCCGTAGGCCTAACTGCATTTAAGTGGAAGAAATAGCGAAAAAAATAGAAATTAGAGCATTATTATCGTCGCCTTAGGACTCTGGCCGCCGGATCAAAAATAGGGCATTACAATCAAAAATTTCAAGTTAAAAAGCCTGCATTCCAGGACCAGCCATACAAATTTTTTTTTTTTTATACCAGACTGCATTCTCACAGGTATTTGCTAACAATACTCACTGATGTTGGACGTATTGTAGATACTAGGACATCCCACGCAGCAATCGTTTGCGTAGAAGCTGTTGTAGCAGTTCCAGCGCATGCTGGATATGATGAGTGCGCAGGACAGGCCGTTTGTGTACGGTCCCTTGTAGTCTCCGTATATGCAAAATGCTACAGCAGATTATACAAACCTACTATACTACTATACTTCCCGTACCAAATAATTATTTATTTGGTTGGCGTCAGGAGGGGTATCCGGCCGTAAAAACCCAGCTCCAGCGGTCCTGATCAGGGCGGGCGAAAACGTGTAAACCTGTGAGAAAACATGGACATTAACAGATTGCACGATAAAAAGTAGGTTAGTTTTTAGTTTACCATATACTACTACACTCTCAAAGAAACTAACTAAACTAGACACCGTTTTCTGTCCATTCTGTTAAAATCCATGTGATCACATGGGTTTGCACTATACTCTTAATGCTCATTAATTCTAAATTAGGCACCCTTTCTGAAATAGCCTATATATTAAAGACAAGCTGTTTTATTATGTTAAAAACGCAGAGGATATAAATGTAGAGGATTTGAATGTAGACGGATTTTAAAAGTGAAAGATTTAAAACAACACAAAAACACTCTAGTCTAGGTGAAAAAAGTTGGAAACACTGCTCTAGTTTGAATTGACATTTTCTTCAAAGCATTCATTGAAACTTTTTGGCGATAGATTTAATTCAAAAGCAATTTTACAACATTTTTGTAGGTAACAATTGACAGAATCAAGAATACCTGGACCTATAGGCGCGTTGATATTGTATGTACATGCGTTCATCATGCACCACTGGAAGAAATTCAAAATGTTTCTCTCCAACTTAGAATCATCAGATAATCAAAATTTCATTCTTAAATTTAAAACAATAGTTACAATAGCCTAACAATCGACAAAATAAAAAAATATCAAAGTAATGTCCTGCATTGCTTTACGGTGAGCAGGCTTATTTTTTGTAGATTGACATTTAACATTTAGTAGATTGACCGCTTTCAAAAGACGTCAAATTTGGCAACTTGTTTTGATGATTCAATGAAGATCGCTATTTTCATCTAGCGTTTTCACATCCTGCTATTTCGCTTCTTGGTGATCTTTCTGAATGGCTTATTGCAGACATCTCTATTGGATAACAAGCGATTTGCCTTTGTAAATAAATACATAAAGCACATAACAACGATTGCTTTAAATAATTAATCGATTATAAAACATTCCTGTACAATTTTTCTCTGCCTTATGCACTTGTCATAAAAAGCAAATTATTTATGCCACGCAATTAAAAAATCTTCTTATAAAATAACACGCACAGCTGGTTAACAATACCGATTGGTTTCCGCAGACTGTGCCATCGTAAGCCTGCTGCTCGTACACGACGTAGCAGTAACGCAGCTGCGGCTGGAAGCATTGCATGCTGCGACATATGCCCGAGTCCTCCGACGCGCCCTAGACAACATATACGACATATACGACATATACAACATATACGCCATTTACGATCCATTGCTTGGACTCTATGTCAAAGCGACTGTAGGAGGAGCTGCCCTGTGCATGTACCACGCCCACTCCTGTATAACGCAACTTCCAATCTTCCGCCTGAGAAAATATATTTCTTTTTTAAATTATGGTTAGGACCCTGTTCGGGGCCTAACTTAGGGCAAGTTAGGTTTAGGGCTGGGCTAGAATTAGGGCTAGGTCATGGTTAGATCACCATGACCCTATATCTCCCCATATCTATGGTTATGATGTATCTAAGTAAAGTTATTGATTTGCACATTTTTTGACTCAACTAGATATGTACTCTAGTTGAGGCTACTTTCCCTGATTCACAATAGGCCTAATAATCATTGTGATGTTTAAACCGTCAGGAACAAGAACAAGTTCCTTGTTACTCTCCGCGCTGACCATGCATGCTTCATTCTGAAAGCCTAGCTCACAATCTAGTGCCTGTTGGTCAAATGACGACACCTATCTCTGCTTACTCCGCAGTAGTAGGAGCCTTGGCCATACAGCAGGACGCACTGTTCGTCCGGAGTGTAGACCTGTCCGGGCAGCACGCCCAGGAAGGGCGTCAGGTCTGTAGGCGGGGCTGACTGAGACAGCAGGCAGTGGTCCGACGGACTAGAGCCACAAGACATCTTCATTGTAATAATACATATATCTCTTTTTTTCACACATAAACTGTAGAATTAACAATCAGCAGACAGTGGCCCAACGGACTATGGTTGTAAGAAAACAACATTATTATAAACTCTATACACACACACACACACTCGCGTCTGTGGCCGCATTCCTCGCTTATGGAAGGGTAGGCCATTTGCAGCCATGAACACCCGCCCTCCACTTTATCCTATCCGTCGGTAACTAACATAATAATATATTTATAGCATAATAGGAGTCCTTTCTTTGGTTCAATATTCAATCCCTCAACTTCATGCGTCTTACAAAACACACCTAAAAACACATCTAAACGATCAACTGTTTCATTAACTGGGTGAAAGAGATCAAAGACAAACTGAAATATATAAGGTGAGTCTTACCTGGTACTTGAGGTCAAATACGCTGCGAAGCTCCGGATCTCTGCAATGGAGCAGGGGGAGAAGGTGTATCCGTTCAGGTAGTTAGCGTCCGTGAGTGGGCCAGCCTGCGCGGCCATGATGTACTGATCGGCTGCACTGCACGTGTTGTCGACGCCGTCATGGCCGCAGCCCAGGCTAAAACAAGGCCGCGCTGCATTAATGAATAGCTTTTATTCATCACAAAGGGTCGCAAGACAACACTCCAAAATACAATCAAACAACAGAAATAAATTACCGATCTTGAAACAGTGAATACCAGCGTCAAAGAGAAAGGAATGAACACTTCTTAAAGACAATTATTTTTATGGATGCTACGACTCGCTTAAGATTCACTCACGACTCGCTTACGATTAGAATATTTGTCCGGGTAACCTTGGCTTAAGACACTACAGAGAATTGTAGAGATTGTATTTTTTAGAAGCGTTTTACAACGATACTCAGCTATGGGGGTTCTCAGGGGGCACAGCCTACTAAAATTTTTACTGAATAGAAGATATCAATGGGTTGCTAAAATAACAGCATGAACCAATCAACATAATCAAACAAAATTATTTAAAACTACTCTGCTAAACTGTTTAACAAACACAACGCCTGATCTTACTGCCAGAATGATATAATGAATATTTTAAGCTGCAAAAGCTTATCAAACGATTCAACTTACTTGTGTCCCAGCTCGTGTGCAACAGTTTCCGTAATGGAGTATTCGCCAAGGTCCTTGCAGATCGAAATGGAGTAACTGGAGCACATGCCGCCCACAAAGGACAGACCTGACGAATGAACATAATAACTGCATATTATGCATAACTTCTATTCATCACAAGAGGGTAGCAACACATCACACCAAAATACAAACAAACAATAGAAATAAATGCATCTTAACCGTTCCTCTACGGCGGCGAGGTCAGCAGCAGTCGGAGCAGAGGCGAAGAAACAGACCAAGTACGCGGGGCT
>JAQIWG010005849.1:0-14012 GCA_034695025.1 Chamaedrilus cognettii | reverse complement strand
GCATTTATTATGCATTTATTATGCATTTATTATGCATTTATTATGCATTTATTATGCATTTATTATGCATTTATTATCAGATGAATTATCTGTTTATGCCTTCATTTAAAGCTTGATCGATAATTCTAAATTTACGTGTGCAGGATATTCGAAGCCAGATCCTGACAACGACAGGACTTCTTATACTGGTAAGCGTTACATTGGATTCTGAACAGAAAATCTAAGGATTCAGCCAACTCAATAGTGCACACCACGATTTATCTCCGATGTAGATAATGGCCCACAAACCAGAAGATAGGCTACTTTAAAATACTTCTGTTTGAAGCTCGTGTATTTCAAACACTGCTATTTCAAACGAAACCTTCTCCACACGGTGCTTTTCAGATACCGGTACTTGTGGCCTATTTAAAAAAAAATTGTGCAGCAACTCAAAAGTGAGATTGTAAGCCTACTCGCTTTTGAAAAGCGAGATGACCGGGTTCTGTTGTTGCGCCAAACGCCTGTGCATGAAATCTTTAATTATCCTACTTGTGTTTGAAAAACAAAGTCTTCAAAGGCAAGCGGTACAAAAGCAAGACTCTTGTTTTTCAACCACTGACGGGGTGTAACTCTTGATATATCATGGAAGCCTCACAGCCGAGTGAGTGAATGGTGGATGAGTGCTGGGTGTCAAAGATGAGTGGTGATATGCTGGCGACCATGCAGGAGTGGACGGACGAGCGGCTCGTGTGGGACCCCACGCAGCACAACGGCATGACTGAGATCGTCATCGAAGCAAAGGCGCTCTGGAAGCCAGAGTTTGCTGTCATTAACGGGTTCGGATTTTGTCAATTAAATTGACTACATTATCCATATGCTTCGATATGTTCTAGCCTCAAATTTTGACATGGATAAGATTTTTTTTTACTGTAAAACATGAAATTTTCGCGTGCGTGTAATTTCGGAAAATTTCGTGAATCGGCAAAAAACTCGCTAAAATTACATGTGCGAAAATAACGCTGAATAAGCTATTGTAATGGCAGTCCTCAAAAATGAAAATTAAGTTCAGTCAAATTTTTAAGAGCTAAAATCGGAAAAATATCATGCAGCTAAAATTTGACATTTGACAGTATTTTGCTAAATCTTGCTTTTGTGTCATAATTATGACTAATTTTTTGATTCATATTTATTTCGTCCTTACGTTGTCTTGATGAATATATGACATGTCACATTTTGGTATACAGCTTTGATGATTTTTGTTTGAGACAAAACTGTGGCGGCCTCCTAAAGCCTCAGAGCGAGGAATGCAGGATGCAGTGTTTGCTGTGCACGGCGCAGGGCTGAGAAGATATACGACGAGTACAATCAGTTCAGAGCAGTCGTGTCACACAAAGGCCGCGTCCACTGGGAACCGGGAGGTATTATACTCCAATTTAGCGATTTAGGAATCTGATTTTTCACGCAATCCCCAGATTTCTGGGGATATTTTTTTTATAAAACTGTGCATTATATAATGAGAGCTATGGATATTTTTATTTTTAAAATCCAATCTTGGAATATTTTTTTTTCAAGATACCTAGAATCTTTTATTGTCATAGCCGACATGATAATGCCGCATCCAAAAAGGCAAATACAATTTTGGTATTTTGCAAAGAAGGAAATTTCTTTTCTATTGCAACAAAAACAATGCAATATTTTGGACAGATCACAGGCAGGTGGTCACTGAAGTGAGGCTTTTGCAAATTTTTGCTATTTTTACTCGCTGCGCGTCGGGGAGGAGGATGCAAAGTTGCAAAGTCACAAGTGCATTTGAACTAAAATATCCGACTAGGGGCTAATCAACTTAAACTGTGTATTTTGTTGCCATTTGAGTAATTTATAACTTTTCATAACATCACATTTAGTCCTGGTTCAAACCTTTTGCGTAAATATCAACGGGCTTTCCTCTGCTGGTTCTGCTTGCAGCTGTATCGCCAATGTACCACCCGCGCAGGTGTGTTCAAGACCATGTGCGAGATAGACATCACCTACTACCCCTTCGACGAGCAACAGTGCCAGCTGACCTTCGGCGCCTGGTCCTACCACACAGCCAAAATGAACCTCACCACCTCCGGGGGGGACTCCGACCCCCCCGACCCCTCCTCCTTCAACCTCGACTCGTACAAAACCAACGGGGAGTGGGACATCCTGTCCACGTCTGCCTCCAGAGCCGAGTTTTCCTACGAGTGCTGCCCTAAGGAGAAGTTCTCGAATGTCGCCTTTACGGTGATGCTGCGGCGACGTCATCTGTTTTATGTGATGAACGTCATAGCGCCGTCCGTGATGACGTCAGTGCTGCTGCTATCGATATTCTTCTGCACGCCCGCGCAGAAGGTCCCGATAGGGGTCGTCGTGCTGCTCAGCTTCAGGATCTTTCTGCTCAACGTCGCGGAGACCATACCGAAGACTTCCGATCACGTGCCACTACTCGGTAAGTAATTAACGAAAATGACAATAATGGGATTCATTCGATGTCTAAATACTTTATCATGGATCTGTGGATGATGTGAGCTGTTTGGTGCTCGTTCTGTCCAAATTTGATAAATTGGCTAAAGGAGTTTGTATGCAATCTTTTAACACTTGTGTAAATGGACCGATACAGAATTACTTACGAATTACCATATTGAATGACTTCTGCAATCATTATGGTTTTGCTTTTCTGCCAAAAGCTTATAAACGGTGCACGTTTGAATATTTTGAAACTATTATGACTTTTCTATTCGTATTATTTTGATAATTGTTGTCTTTCTATAGTCATATTGGCTACACTGCTATGTAACTGTAGATCAGGGGTTCCCAACGTGCGGCGCGCGTGTCAAAAGTGGCACGCGGTTGAAAAAGGTTGGGAACCACTGCTCTAGATCGTTACTTATTTTCTTTAAAGTTGTATGTTTGCTACGCTTTTTCTGTGAATCGCTCTGCGCAGTGATCTACCTGACCTGCACGTTGGTCATCACGACCCTGTCCATGGTGCTCACTGTCCTCGTCCTCAACCTCTACGACATCAGGGACCGCCCAGTCCCCTCCTGGCTGCGCATCCTCATCCTAACCCTCGCAGCGCGCACCCTCGGCATGGCCTCCAAACATTCCTCCGTCCCCCCGAAAAATCCGGCTCCGAGACGCAGCCTTTTTTCCCCCGCCATGCCCGGCTGGCTGCGCGGCGGGTACTTCCGCCGAAAATCCTGGGGGCCGAATCAGAGTGGAGGGGGAGGGAGGGAACAGAAGGGGGAGGATGAAGCAGCCGCAGCCCTGTTTGTTGCGATGAGGCCAGGGGTGGGGGCAAGGCAGCACCCCAGGGGCGCCGCGGGGGATGAATCGATGGGGGAGGATGCTTCAGAGGCGGAGGGATTTGAAATGACCCCTGTGGTGGGGAGGCGCGGTAAGAATGTCGGGGGGCGGGGTGAAATTTGGGGAAGGCCGGGCGATATATTCGAAAATTGGGGTAAAATATCCGATGGGCGTCGCGAAACATTAGGGGGATGTGGCGAAATATTGGATGGGCGGGGCGATACATTTGGGGGGCGGGGCGAAATATCAGGGGCGCGTGGGGAAACGGGTGATACGCAGGGAAAAACCTCGCTGTCTGCCAGCTCGGGCAAATACGTATCCTGGACTTCCCCCGCCAGGGACAAAACAAAAAAAGCGGCGGGGAACTATTACTCCCCCGGGTGTGATTCTTTCCCCGTCCGGTACGGAATGGGGTCGCTCTATGGGGGCGACATTTCGAAATACGGCGCGACGGGGGGAAGTTCTGTAATCTGCAGCGCAGATGGAAGCGAAAGATCCAGGGCTGCCGTGAGGTCTGTGGCGGTCAGGGGCGCTACCGGGGGGGTGTCCTGCGGGGGAGGGGAGGGAGGGACCTTGCTGCCCCCAGGGGCACTATCCGCGGGGGCGGCTGCGAGAAGAAATGGAGTGGGGGAGAAGGAGATCGTCAAACCAAATTATTCGGGGGAATGGAGGCGGGTGGCGGAGGTTTCTGATCGATTGTTTTTCTGGCTTTTCTTTTTCGCGATTATCATCACTACGACTATTTTGTTTCATCCGCTGATCAAAATGCAGTTTCGGTAGAGTTCAGACTGTGCGGGAAACTTATGAAAATGAGCAGGGTCAAGTATATTGGGGGCGCAATGCGCCAGAAAGGGTAGTTAGAACTTAGATGCAAATAATTGTTGGGCTAATTTGAGGCGGGCACGCATAGCATTACCCATTAAAATCAATTATAGTGGCCTAGCTATTATAGGTCTACGCGGTTTTTACTGAGCAGTTGCGACACGCAAGTTTTAGAAGAAACAGGTCTAACGCTACGCATGTTTTAATGGGGCTAAACATAACTGTAGAACCATCATGGAATACAGCCTGCTTCATCATCTACATGTATTTGCACTTGCCTCTATTTTTTGTTTATCGCTACTGAAGACTAGTAAGCCTACCACATCTGTTGAGAAAATTAATTGTTAGTTTTACTAACTACAGGATTGGCGGCTTGGAATAACGATAGGTCCATTCGTATATGTACAGCGCATCATTTTGTTGTGTTGACGTTTGTGTGCGTTTGTGTATGTGTGTATAGTGCATGCTTGTTGCAATTTGGCTTACTCCCTCCTCCCTTCCAAGTTCAGACGATTTTCTAGAAATGATCGCAGTCGGCCTGATACTTAGATGTGATGTGTATGAAAACAATAAAATAATAATTTGAAAATTCTAATGTTGCGCCGCAGCCGGAAGTTGTTGTTAGCTGTTCAGTGTTCAATCCACTATGATAATAACAAGCTCTTTATTTGACTATGACTCTCTGTTATTAACTTCTATAGAGGACATTTAAAAAAGGCTCTTCGTATAATACAGAAGAATAGAAAATATATGTTTGCCGACAGTATCCGCATTTACGCTCAGGACAAGATTATAATATTTTTTTTATATTGCATTGTTGCCGCGTTTTACTGCTAAGGTATTACTCTCATGTATCTGACATTATTTTGTACCAATAGCAAACTTTTCCAGCCTACTAGAAGGGATCAACCGAAATGGATGAACGTGTGAATCTATAATTCACATATTCTATAATTTTTGATCGTTTTAGTATAACATTATACAATTAAATTTTTATTCATTGTAGTATCAGTATGAGTCTAAGCTTAGGCGGCCGTGGCACTTAAATCAAATGTCAGTGTCATGTCCAGAAACGACAGCGATAAACATTTAAATTATATATTGTATTTAATGCCAATCAACAGTGATCAGTTGAACAACTGACAAATAGTTTTACCCAATAGTGAAAAATTAATTGTCTTAGAAGTTAAATCGATGTTCAGAGGCTGAATCAGTGTCAAATGTTAACACTAATCGTGCACAACCGCACAATCATGGTGTCATTTCTAAAAGTTAGGCAAAAAATAAGCTAAAAATTGAAGCTGCGACAATTATTCTAAAAATTGGCATAAATCTATTATTCACTGAAAACTAAAAATTCAGGTCACCACAAAATGCAAAGTTCAAATACAAAATTAACATTAATTGTGACATTCTCACTTCGTCTAAGTCTCAGCCAGTTTATATACAAGATGTATCAACAAATCTATTTACACAATTGAGATTAGAGCTGTTGAATCCGGCTAGACAAGCTTACATTAATTATTGACCCTCAATGAAACATCATGTCCCAACAAGACAATCAAGTCATCATACAACACAGACTCATCCGGCTATCCTAAACGACTTGAGCCGATACTAATTTCGATGCTGTTGCTCGCATACGAGAGTTACATTTTGGTTATTCACTCTATCACATAGCTACCGTTCACGATTCACATGCAGCGCATTTAAATGCATCCACGCAGCGCTCTAGATAGCACATAAACCACTAACTAGCAGATGTAACACCCGTTATCTAGTTCACTAGACGCCATCGAGTATTTATAATTCTCTTCCCGTTCAAGTTTTCTCATCACATGAACATACATATTCATTTACCGGTATTTATTTTTGGCAAAACAGACCAACCTTAACTGCAATCAGCAACAAATAGCCTCTCCGACAGCTGTAGAAACGAGAAGCAACAAATTTGCGCTAAAAATTGCCAAAAAACTCCCCGCCGCTATGAAAAATCCATAAAATCCAATCCGGGCCGCGATTGGTCAGATCTGCCGCCCAATCCCATGGCTTCATCCCCGTCATCATCGCAGGTAGACTCCAGAGTCTGCTGTTGCACGAGCCTGAACAGTGTCCTTCGTACCATGTGTCGCCTTGCCCCTGCCTCCGCCGCCCCTGCCCCATCACCGACATCAGAGATCTGTGCGGCTTCACCCGCTGCACCCCCACCCGAAGCATTCAACTCTGCTGCCGCCCCCCCCTGATCCAGCCCCCGTGGGTGCCCCCCCGCCCCCCCCGCCCCCCCCGCCATCACGGAAGGACAGCAGATTCCGAAATGGCTCGTTAGAGCGTCGCAGGATTCCGTGGAATCGCAGAATCCCCGGTGTGACAGTTCTGACGACGCGGCTTGTGCGGCCGCGGCTTGCGCGGCCAGGCTGTCATGGCTCCCGCAAGTCGGAACAGCTGCGTGGCCGTCTGCCACGCAGAATCTGGCTCCGAGCCAGCCGGACGAGCAAGGCCCAATTGATTCCGGCCCGAACAGCCGGTCGGTGGCGCGGTGACACGCGGCGCAGATCGGGCACACGGCCGGGTGACACACCCCGTGACACACGTGGGGCCGGTGGGGCGAGCTGTCGCGACTTTGCGTCGTCGACATCGGACACGCAATGGAGGGGAAAGTTGGGCGACCCGGGGGCTGCAACCGCTCGCCGTAAACCAGGGGGGAACAAGCAGCCGCAGCCCCTGCAGCAAAACCCGCGTCGCGGCGTGCACCAGCTGGCAACTGATTTGAGAAAAGATTAGAAAACTGCGGCTGGTACTGCGCCTGTGTCGGATGGCTCGTCCCCCCCTGCCACACCTGCCCGGCGTACACCATCTGTCGAAAAATTGGCTGCGGACTCAACCTCCACTCGGTCGCCATGGGGCCCGGATACCCCCCCCTGCCGTCCGATCCGGTGCCAAACCTTACAGCGAGCCTCCGCGGGTGAACGGACCCTCCCCCCACCGCCGCCCCGGCGCCCCCCCTTGACATCGCCATGGCCTTCCTGCGCGACGCTGCCCCCTTGTGGGGACTCACGACCACGCGGCCCCCCCCCGCCCCCCCCACCGGGCCGCAGCATTCGTCGACGGACCTCTGGATCCAGCCTCCCGCCCCCCCGCTCGCGTGTCGGAGCTTCCCGCGCTTCCCCTCACACCTCCGAACTTGAGTCTCCGCCCCTGCAGGAATCTCCGCACCCCCTCCGGTTAAACCACTTCCGGTTTCCAATCGGAGTCGCTCCAGTTCTTTCCGAAGCTCGGCGATTCCGTGAGATTTTGCCGCACTATCGAACCGCGACTGGAACGCGTGGATTCCGTATGCCACCAAACCGTCGGAGGCGCGGCGGCCCTCGGAAAACTCCGCTAAATTGTCCTCTCCCGCCAAATCGGCGGTCACGACAAACGGCGGCGGATCAACATTAGCATCCGCTTCCCCTCCGGGGGCCGAGACCCCGCCGGATTCGGTGTCTTCTGTCGATCCGAGTGAACCGACCGAGGAGGAGAGATTTGAATCAAAGGAGGTTTGAGCAGGGGATCCTGCGAGGAGACCGAGATTCAGACGAACGGATAGCGGATCAAGGATAGGGCTTGGATCAGTCGCTAAGCTCATCGGATTCTGATCCGCCACGGGATTCGTGTCTAGAGTCGTGGCTTGAACCGATGAGCATTCGGATCCGTCGAATTCCACCCCCTCGTCGATTGACGCCGCGATGTTCCTTGCACCCTCCTTCATCCCGCTCAGCTGTCTCACCCTCGTGGCCGCCAGGACCCCGCCCCCGCCGCGCCCCGCGCACCCCCCAACGCGAAAAAACGCGCCACCACCCATCGCGCTGGGGGTGTAGATCCGCTGCTGCATCCCCACCACGCCGCCCGGCGCAGGGTCCTGTACCGACACGCCGTCCGTCGTTTGGCTGAAGGCCCCCTGATGCGTCTCGACGAGCGCTGGGGCTCGTGGGGGGGCCAGAGCCCCCGGGGGGAGGGCTAGGAGGGGGCCGGTGAGGGCGGCTTGATCGGCGACGGTGCTGGGGCGGCGACAGTTGGACTCGAGAATGAGGCGGCGGCGCGCGAGGAAGCGCCCGGCTCCATGCGCCTTGGCACGGTCCATAAGAATGTAGTAAACCGCAGAGAGGTGGTCGTACGAGTTGGCTCGCAGGGCCTGGAACAGCACGGAATTTAGTAGTGTAGGGATAGCAGGCAGTGCCTAGAAGAACACAAAACTTGATAGTTTAGGGATGGCTCGCAGTGCGTATAACAGCACGGAACTTGTGGCTTGCATACAGCATCTAAACTAGCTTAGAATTTTGTGTTGAGCGATATCATACAGAGTTTCAAACAGCATAGAACTTATAACGTTGTAGAGATAACAGGCAGCGCCCACAGCAGCACAAAACTAGTTGTCAGTGGTATTTCTACAAGTCAAATATACATACTTTAGCACAGTTACTGCATGCAGCCTTCTCAAACTCCTCAGAATTGCCCATTAGAAAAAGACTTCTTAGAGGTTGTGATATTTTCACTTAAGGAGGCATAGACAGTGTTGCAGACATGCGAATGTAGTTTTGTATCTACAGCATTGATCTTAAAACTGATATTGTATGCAATTTATATTGAACATCGATCATTTGCAACCGAATATTGACGGTTAATTTAGCCTATTTATAGACGTCTGGTAGCAGAGGATGACATGAAAGTAGATTAACTGTGCGTCAATATAACTCTTTTTTGGCTATTTGTGCCATTTTATTTGCTTTTATTTTATTTTATTACCCATTTTATCATCATTCAACCATCGTCCCCTCACCTGCAGTGTTTTCTGCACGTCGATGCCATGCTCATGCATTACCATTAGCACATGCTCGTGTCGCGCCTGCACCTCGGGGGCCATCGGATCCCCTCCCACACTCCCTCCAAACCTCTCCACCCCTCCCACTTCCATACTTTTTCCTCCCTCAGTTCCGGTCACGGCTGGTGGAACAGCAGTAGCAGCAGCAGCAACCGCAGCAGCAGAAACACCAGCAGCCCTATTCAAATTCGTGGCCCCTTCTAAACCCGACAAAAAATTTGACGACAATAATGCCTTAGAATAAACCACTTCCTTCCCCTCCAGCGACAAGACCCCCATTCTCATGACGTCATCGGGGATCGGTGAAACCGCCGGAGAACAGGAAACAACAGTTCCACTCGGAGAGGAACTCCCCGGAGTAATGGTTTCAGCCGGAGATTCGGCTCTGGACGAGGATAAGTGGGAGGAGGGGGCAGCTGAAGGGGGGATGGCACCCGCTGCGGGGGGTACCAGGGAGCTCTGGGTCATCCAGGGGTGCGCCCTGATCTGGGGCATCGTGTAGCGGCGTCGGGGGTCGACGACGAGCATGCGCCGAACGAGGGACTCGCAGTCTGCGAAACAAAGCTTGCTTTAGTTCTTGAAAACTGAACTTGCTTAAGTTCTTAGAAATAGAGCTTGTTTTTAGTTCTTCGAAACAGAGCTTGTTTTACTTCTTTGACAGTTTGACCGACTTTCGTGAACTAAACGGACAGAAAATGAGAAAAAGCATAAAGATTGACAAAAAATTAATGATGCAAGAAAAAACAAAATTAAATTAAAATACATTTAAACTTGTACAAATGTACACATACAAAATGTACAAAGTACCTTTAAACTTGACTATCAGTGTTCAATATCAAATACTATTGAAAAAAGCAATAGGGAAAAAGGAAAAATGATCAATAAGCAAATCATTTTTCCACTCAGAGAACTAAAATTACACATTCATGATTGGAGTCAAAAAAATGTAAGCCTATTTTCAATGCTAAATGTTAAATAGATTGTGTGATGGTGCTTCCTATATTCATAGATTAATATAATAATAAGGAGAATAAGAAGAAGAAGAAGAAGAAGAAGATCTCACTGGTGGTCATGAAGAAGGGGATGCGGAAGCGCCCCGACACGACCCTGTCTCTGAGCGCGGGCAGCGTGGGCGCGTCAAAGGGAAGCGCACCACATACAAGAATGTACAGCACCACACCGAGGCTCTGAATACACACAGCACCACACATATGAATGTACAGCATTCCAGATTCTGATCATGGCAACAAGCATTTGACTATTTTCTACATGCAAAATATATAATTTTATTTGAGACTTAAACAAACACAGTATTAGTCAGCACAAACTAGATATGTTAAATAATAACAAGGACACAAATTAAACTTTGGCCTATAAAACCAAGCAAAAAAATGTATGCAACACGAAAGGCCTATAAGATGTAGCCACCCCTAGGATTCAAGTAAATGATGTTTTTTCATCCCTGATTGTATGATGCATTTTTAAAGCATTGCAAAGCGATACAAAATTCACACACACATGGCATATAAACAGACAGTTATTCGGAATAGCTCACATTTCTTCATTCACCTGAAATAACTGCCCATGGCAAAAATCCTAAACCGTTTAAGGCAATAATAGCTTACCCAGATGTCAATTTCTGGTCCGGTATATTTCTTTCCCTCAAACACCTCCGGTGCGGCGTAGGGGGGTGAACCACACCAGGTCGACAGCTCTTTTCCGGCTTGAAAGAAATTTCCGAAACCAAAATCTAGGCAAAGCAATTTTTCTTAACCATTGTATAATATATATCGAACAAATATCATTTCATTTAATAACAATTACAAAAAGATAAGGACTCATCTATCAAAGAAGCCATCCTGCATCACTACTAACACAAAAAAAAAAAATCTGAATCCGAACACGAATATCAATTTAAAATTGCACTGGTACTAGAGACTTGATCAACGATATCAGACATCAACGATCAAGCCGCAGTACTTGAATATAAACTTACCGGCAATTTTTATATTCATGTCTGCGTCCAACAGGAGATTCTCTGTCTGCAGCAAAAAATCAAGAGCTCTTCATCTTATCACGTGTCTATCACTCGGAATATCGCGCGTTATGCTATAGTGCATGCCTATATCGTCATAATACATTTGAGCAGGATGAGCACTACGCGATGCAACATTTTATGCAAAAAATTTCGGCGCGGATCAAAATATTTTAAACCGCTCAAAACACTGAATAAGCAACAACATGTGGCCAAGCACTGAAAAATGAAAGACAACTTACTAAGCAGCATAACTGCGTATTTCTTACTTCAAGCGGTCTCAAAAAGTGAAATTCTATTGAAATAAGTTTGACATCAAATAATTTTCACTCACATGCTCTGATGCTCACTCATTATGTTCAATAATAAACGAATATGCTAAATCTGTATTATTACACATCATTGATTACAAACAAAATGTTGCTAGAGGACGAGTGAGAACACTGAATTCCGATTGTTAGAGAGTGAGTGAGAACACTGAATGCAAACTGTTAGAGAGTGAGTGAAAACACTGAACGCCAACCTTGAGGTCGCGATGAACGATGCCCCTTCTGTGGCAGTAGTCGACAGCATCGACCATTTGCCTAAACTTTCCCCTCGCATCCGGCTCTGACATCTTGCCGCGCTGAGCGATGTAATCTAAACGTTTAGACAAATAAAACGCCTACAAATTCCATCTATATTTTGGAGATATAAATATAAATAAATAAATTTTGTCAAAAAAATTTATGGCGCATCGTGTCACGAATTCAATCATCTAGGGGGGCCCTAGGGCTATCGATATACAAATCGATATCTTGAAGTGATTGTTCTTCTGTTTTATTTAATTCGTGAAGCGCTACTGGCCACTTGCAACTCTAGCACATAGCCAAGACAAACGTTTTCTATATTCAACACATGTGTATGGTATATGTGTCTCATTTTTAACAATAATTTTCTTCATTTTCGTTGGTACAGGAATTTAAAATGCGACAAATCACCAAGCCAAATCTTGATCAATGAAAATGGCAAAGTCAGAGAAAGAACTGGCTAAACCTTAGGATAACAGACGTAGGATATGCACTGAGCGACTTACCAAAAATTTCCCCATTTGGCGCATACTCAGAGACAATGTACAGCATATCCCTGGACTCCATGACCTGCAGACAAATACAACACGCGCACATAAACCAATGCATATAAACCAAATAGAGAAACATGTAGGTCAAGGAATTTGACAGCATACATTATAATATTTCGCTCAGACTATCAATTGACTATCAATTGATAATATAATTGTATTTGTGAGTCAGATTGGTGCACCGCGCAGAACATTTAATTTGATCACATTTGGTGTACTTCAATAAGAGCACATCTTCCTACACGCCATGATACTGGATCAAGCAGTAATAAGGTCAAAATGGCTAAATCCCACCCTTAGCTTATTTGAGAGATATTCTCAAGCTTCGCATTGAAGTCAATAATAAATCTGATATAGCTGAAGTAAATAATAAACTTGGTATAACTGAAGTCAATTGTAAACCTGATATAATCTGATGATATTGACATGCTCCAGGGACTTCAATATTTTAACTTCTCGGTAGAGCTTTGTGAGATTAGTCTCATCGAGGACCCTCTTGTCAATTATCTTTATAGCCACCTGCATGAACAGCAGAAACAAACTTTAAACAACTCCATTAATTGCACCCGGTGCCTGTTCTGGGTCAAAACAAAAATTCAAGCTCAATTCTCAAAAAGACTTTCTTCCCAAGCAGTCTTTGGCCTTTCAATTCCTCTCTTTACTGAATTCTTTTTTGGCGATTGTGGCGATTTGCAGATCAATTGCACCGCTCGCAAAATCATTCAAATCGACGAAGCCTTGAAGCTAGAAATATTTTAACTTCTTCTCAAGGTGACATTTTTAGCATAAATGTCAAACGATTGACACAACATGTCAATTCTTAAATTTCATTCAGCTTTGACAGGCAACTTGATATAGCCTATTAATAATTACAGGCTTCATAGCCCATAAGCCTACTCAAAACTACATAACCCACGAGAAAGACAAAGCGCCGCCTTCAATAGATCCAACATAGCTATTAAATTTCAATTAATGTTCGCTCTATGGACAAGTATAAAATGGTGAACGCTAGAAGAACCTTGAGAGAGAGCCATGCAATATAATAGCCATGAACTATATGAAAACACAGAGCACTTGATGGCGCTCTAGGTACATGTATCTGCTTGCTCGAAAGGCCATCGCCCTAGTTAACGGCCCAACCCATGCACAACAGCACGGGCTCACTGCCGCTATCTTTACTCTGTTATGCGCCGCGTGCGTGTTGACTTGCAGTGAACTGAACAGTCTTGGGTTCCCCTTGGTCGGTATTTAGATCTATGGCACTGAATCAGAATATAATAATCATAGTTTCGGCCAGCGACCACACTGTATGGCAGATCCCAAGATCGACCAATTCTTTGTTAAAATTACCTAAAGTGTATATTTAGTAAATAAGAAGGCTGGCGTGACTCAATGACAGATCCCAGACAAATGCTTTAAATGAACTCATACACAGTCTCAGTCTGGCTAAACTGTTTACATACCAGCGCGCTAGCATGTTCTGGATCAAGGCACAACATCATGCCAAAGATCCATGCTACTAGACCTAGTACAAAAGCCTTCTAGGCTTGCTGATTACTATCTATTTGTCAACAATAAATGGCATACCCTCCCCACAGACTACAGGTTATCAACTTATCAGAGATGGATCGCACTTAGCCAGATAAATTGTGCAGTGATGAATCTGTGGAGGTCACTGGTCTCAGGCTATAGGAGACATTAGACTACATCGCACAGTTGTATCAGCCGACTCAAACTTACGTCATCATCAATAATATTTCATAGTACCCCTCTCGCCCCCACCGACTCTGCACAAAATCTTGGTGTCGTTTTTGAACCTGATCTTTCAATGAAAAAACATATTTCTTCCGTCTGTCAAACCTCGTTTTACC
>JAQIWG010005848.1:0-14013 GCA_034695025.1 Chamaedrilus cognettii | reverse complement strand
ACAAATCAAGCACACTAATCATGCAAACAAATCAAGCACACAAATCAAGCACACAAATCAAGCACACAAATCATGCATACAAATTATGCACACAAATCATGCACACAAATCATGCACACAAATCATGCACACAAATCATGCACACAAATGAAGCACACAAATCATGCACACAAATCATGCAAAATAATAATATCATATCATTTCACACACACACATGATAATAATGATAAATGTTTAAGAGCTCAAAGTTTAATGTAGATTTTTTTTTTTTTTGCAGTTTAGGGACCGTGTGTAGCACAAAGACTATACACAGTCCGGTTCTGTGCAAGGTAGCCCGCACAAAACCGCACCCCCGTCTTCAGTCGCCTGCTACGACTTGCCTGGCGAGCTCTGGGCTGCAAGCCAATTCTTTGTTCCCCGGCCTGCAGGGTGTGTTCATTGTGGAGTCGCAAAACATGATTGCAAAGCTTTACTCCTCGCGCACAACTCAGCAACGGCATGTCATTGAAAGCAAAGACGACAAGAAAGAAAGACGCCTGCAATCATCAGAAGAATAAAAGCGCACACGGGTTTAGATTCATGAATAATGGGCACAGATTGAGTGAACAGCATGCGCTCGATGTACCTTAGGAAAGGAGCCGTACTTGTACGCCGATATAAGGTACTCGGACACCTGCAGCAGCATCACGCCACACAAACTTTGTAGTTAGATCAACAAGATAAATGACTGTCAACATGATTTGCGTACATTGTTCACAATCAAACAATAAACATAGGAAAAAACTAAAAATTAATAACCTGTCGGAACTCAATTTTACGCGATATTTTTGAACATTCAGTTCAACAATATCGCGCAAAATTGACTGATTGTGTGACAGCAGTGCCAATGCTCGTATGACAAGCAACCTGTCACTGTTGACAACCTGTCGGAACTCAATTTTACGCAATATTGTTGAACATTCAGTTCAACAATATCGCATAAAATTGAGTTCTGACAGATTATTCATTTTTAGTTTTTCCTGTGTTTATTGTTTGGTTGTGAACAATGTACGTAAATCATGTTGACAGTCATTTATCTTGTTGATCTAACTCCTTTAATAACGTTTTAACACCAATAGGACCTTCCGGAACGTTAATGCAGACCAGAGTTCATAGATATTCTTACTCATTTGCTAATTCGCACTCAAACCGACAAGAATTGTCGAGCAACCCAAAAATTTAAATCTGCAGATTAGCTCAAACCACACATTGAGTAATGTGTAAATTAGCTCATTTTCAAATCAAGGTCGAGCAACCAGCTGTAAAACTTCCTAAGACCAACTAAAACAGCCTTGTTCTGGGTTTCTAATATGTTAATGTCCATGTTTTCACACAGATTAGACATCTTGCGCCCTGGTGAAGACTGCTGAAGCTGCGTTTTACGACCAAATGCCCTTCCTGACGCCAACCAAATAATTATCTGCCACGGGGCTTGCAGCTAGCGATAGTGGTGTGTTTAACAGCCTTGCTGAAGGTCCTGTAACGCCATGGTCTCACAGTTGCCGGTGCAGGGACTAAAGGAGACTAAGTCGTTGTAAGTACTACTAAGCACTACTTGCTAAGTAGTACTTACCAAGTACTACTTCATAAGTACTACTTAGTACTTACTAAGTAGTACTTACTAAGTAGTACTTACTAAGTACTACTTCATAAGTACTACCTTCAGCTGGTCTGGACGTTTACTTTGGACATTCCTACAGCAATCGACAGCATCACTGCTCTTTGTTTTCAAGCTCAGTCGCTGCATTGCATCAGTTATGTTCATAATCAGTAACTGTTCATTCAGCATCCTTTGGCAGCAATCCGCCGCTTTAGCAGCGCATAGTGTTTAGAAGCGCATGCAAGTATGGACTTCATCACCTGATCACAGGAAAAGACGTTTCAGAGAAAAAAACTTACAATCAACTCGATCAATCTCTCAAAACTGTAGTGCTGAGCAAAAGTATAAAGTATACATAAACAAGAAACTAGAGCACAAGTTAGAAGTAGAAGGGCAGGCGAGAAAGTAGAGAGTATGAGGAGAAAGTCTGACATCCTTGTGAACGCTGGCAAAGAACTGGAGCATGCTGTCGAGCAGCGTGTCCGCGCCAGACACGTGACCACAGCGCAGCACCTGATTGGTCACCAGGTACCTGCCAACATGAGCAACAAAGAACTGAAACAAGCCGTCTACTCTGTCCAATCGCTCCTAACAGCACTGAGAGTAAGCTATGGCCTGGACTAACGTTGTTGAACCTCACTTCCTCAACATATAAGTTATCATATGACACTGAAATCTACAGCTGATTACAAGCACAGAAATGTCTCCAGCCGAACTCGAATAGTGCCCGCACACCTTTAGATGAAAACAAAGGAAGATTACCGTAGCGTTTGTTTGACCGAATAGACACTGTATCGCTGTGTGCGTGCGCAATCAGTCAAACAAACACCAACCGCCCATTGGCGCTCTGTCATTAAGGTCACTGTGACCTTAACAAAAAGAATGCTGCGTGCAGCGTTCGTTGTTAAGCGATCATGACAGCAGATCTGCACATCAAGACAAATGACTGCAGCAGTCGGCGGCTCAACGAGTTCTCTACGGACTGTTGTCCTTAACGACAAAACTTCGTTTGTTTTGACCGAAAGGTGCACAGGCACTTTAACTCTCTGGATGACAATGAACACATGTTGCACATCTTCAAACAACCAAGCACGAGGATATTCATTCAGATGATTCTCTTTATCAGATGATGCTCTTGCATCAAAATGCATATAATTCAAAAGCAGCAAGAAAGCAATAAAGAGCAGAAGTAAACGAATGACAGAGTCTCACCCGAGAGCGTCGTGTTGAACGTGCTTCACCTCCATCGACTCATAGACACTCAAGCAGAGACTGCCAGCGCCTAGCAACCAGACACAGGGATTGTCAGCTTCTAGCAACCAGACACAGACTGTCAGTGCCTAGCAACCAGACAGACTGTCAGCGCCTAGCAACCAGACAGAGAGACTGTCAGCGAGGAAGGGATGGGCGTGAGGACAAGGGGCAGAATGTGAGGCAGATGTGAGGTGAGAGATATGAGGCCCATGGGATTTTGTTTTGTTTTTTGTAGTTTAGGGACCGTTTGTAGCACGAAGGCTATATAAAGTCCGATTCTGTGCAAGAGAGCCGGCACAGAACCGCTCTCCCTCCTTAAATCGCCTTTGACGACTCGCCCGAGGAGCTCTGGGTTGCAGGCCAATTCCTTGTTCCCCGTCCTGCAGGGGTGGCCTAGGGAAAGATATGAGAGATAACGGGGAGGAGTAAAGACATGGGGAGGGGCGTGAAGTTAATGGGGGAAAGCAAAGAGTGGGCGTGAGGACAACGAGGGCACGTGAGAACGCACCGATGCGCGCGTAGAGTTGTATGAGAAGGAACTTGAGCTGGAAGTTGGTCGGAGATTTAAGCAGAGCAGTCTCTAGCAGCACTAGACAGCGCCAGACCAGCTGACCGTCCATCACTGTACACACACACACACGCACATGCACACACCACACCACACACACACACACCAGCCAACCGTCCATCACTGCACACACAGACACACACACACCCGTCACTGCACTGATGTCATACGAGCTGTGTGGCACAGCCTGTGTCTACCCGTATCAGCAGTAGCGTCACACAGATGGACCTCTACCTGTGTCAGCAGCGGTGTCACAGAGCAGATGAACGGCCATGATGATGTAGACGTCGACACACTGACTGTCTGTCTTGCCCAGGAGCAGCCCTGATCACAATCACATGCTTACACTAGTCACAATCACACTACTCACAATCACATCATTACACTGCTCACAATCACACTACTCACAATCACATCATTACACTACTCGCAATCACATCATTACACTGCTCACAATCACACTACTCACAATCACATCATTACACTACTAACAATCACATAATCACACAGCTCACAATCACACTACTGACAATCACATAATCACACAGCTCACAATCACACTACTGACAATCACATAATCACACAGCTCACAATCACACTACTGACAATCACATCATCACACAGTTCACAATCACACTACTCACAATCACATCATCACACGGTTCACAACTAAAAACTAACATCCCTTCATCATCGTCCAATCTGTTAATGTCCATGTTTTCACACAGGTCTACGTGTTTTTGCCCTGATCAGAAATGCTGGAGCTGACTTACTAGAATAAAATTTTAATAATAAATTTAACCTCAAGGCGGACACTAGGAAAAGCAAACAACAATACACAAACTTGCAGACGGTCTGATCCCCCTCCTACACAAGTGTTCTACTTCTGCCCCTTTCCCCCCTCAACATGCACACGCAATGGCCGCTCTCCCTCACCCCTCTCACCGAATTGCAGGCCGTGCCGGTAGCGCCCAGTGAGCTCATCGACAAGCAGCAGTCGCTGGTTGGCAGCCATCTTGTGGTGTAGGCCCACACAGCGAGCCAGCTGCACGCCCAGTATGTAGCGCTGCACCTCGCTCACCTGCACGTGTGCAGCACCATCAGTCCAGCACAGCTGCAGTTTTTTATTTTTTCGTAGTTTAGGGACCGTGTATAGCACACATGGGCTATATACAGTCCGGTTCTGTGGAAGAGAGCCGGCACCGGACCGCTCCCCCGTTTCTTTAGTCGCCTTTCCGAAAAGCCCGGGGAGCTCTGGGCTGCAGGCCCATTCTTTGCTCCCTGGCCTGCAGGGGCCAGATGCAGAGCAGCACCAGTCCAGCGTAGCTGCTACATAGCACAGCTACAGCACAACTAGTTGCTCAATTGAGGCCAAATTGTTTCTGGATCTGTTCCGGGCCTAGGACAGTCATCCCATTAGTATCAAGTGATCAAAAGGATGAACTTTGCTCTAATCATTCACGGACCTCGATGGTCGTTCATGCTTAAGATATACTTTTGTGGGGTCAGGACGCGCGGCTTGTGTCCGTGGTTTCAAATAGCCTACCCCTGCTTGGCGGGGTATGCGGTCAAAAAACGCAGAGAGGGAGAGATTCATGGATCATGAATAGGAGCATCGATTGAATCCAAACTAAATTATATGAAGAACACTCCTACACGCACAGTGTCGAGCGTTAGACTCACGTCAGAGGGATAGATGACCTGTCCTGATTCGTCGCAAGGTCCCCACTTGTGCATCAACCCCTTGACCCACTGCACAACAACAGCCAGTCACTGCAACAACATCACCGATCACATCCACTAACCAGTCACATCTATCAACCAGTCATCTCTACCAGCTGTTACTTCCACCAACCAGTCAGATCAACCAACCAGTCACATTAGTCAACTAGTCACATTAGTCAACTAGTCGCAATAGTCACAGCGGTGACTCACGCGCTGCTGCTGGTCAGGGGTGAGGAGGGAGAGGTAGGGGCGCAGATCCGCGCAGCAGCACGGCTTGGAGCCAAACTGGTCACAAAACTTGTCCAGCAGCTGCTCCGGCTTACCTGCCACAGGCAGCAGAATAATTCACAAAAGACATCATCCCAGTTTGTAATTTTTGAATTAACCCTCTCCTTTTCGTTGGTTGAACCAGCGACTTCAAACGCATAGTGCAAAAAACCGATCAGTCATTCAAACGGCTGCGACACTAGACCGCACTGCAGCTCAGCAGTCGCCTGATCGACTCTATGTATTACCCTAGAACAACTGATGATCCCGTGGTTGATTGACTCCGGATTGCCACACAATGACTGTCTCACTAGTGAAATATGACCGCATCTACCGGATTTCAAGCTTATTTCTAGCCTCAGTGTTGGCTGAGCCACTGTTCAGAGAAATACAAGCAACTTGTAAATGGCATTGATGTAATTCATCGCTTAGTCAGCCTGTGGGCCGAGCTTATTTGCCTTGTTATTGAATCAGTTAAAAACACATTAAAATTAGTCCAGTGACAAATCTTGTCAAAACCAGTAGAGTGACACTGAATGACCTTCAACAGCTCTGTGGTGGTGTCAAGTAAAAGCAAGTTGACGGCAGGCCCAGTTTTGAATGCAGTGGTTTTACCAAGAAAGAGCAGAGTAGGCAATGGTTATACCGAGAGGCTCAGAGGGTAGCGGCTGAGTCAGAAATGACAGCCACAGACATGCTGTATCTCAGGCGTTTTAAAGTGGCTGGATGTTCATTGCTGTATGAAGAATACGTGGTTGTTTGAACTGGATCACGTGCAGCATGGCTCTTGCTTTCTATTGGCTGTTTACGTCGTTCACGTTATCAGCTCCGGTGGAAGTGTTGGATTCCTGAAGCCAGCCTCCTTGTGATTTTCATGAAATAAAAACTTTTCATGAAATGTAAACCAAGAGGCTGGAAGCCAGCCAATATATAAGCTGGACGAGATATATAACGGCCTATAAGTGTTACGGTTACAGGTGCACGATTAAAGGTGTTATGGCTAAAGCTTCTCGGCGACACAACAAACCACGACCTAAAGACGTTACAGCACAGTGACAGACCAAAGAGAGTCGTCCACTTGTCGTCGCCCCTCTCTCTCAGGCGTCGCAGCAACTCGAGTTGGGCGAGGAATGGCCCACGCAGGGGGTAGGGGGCGGAGCCTGCATCTGATTGGCTGCGCTGCTGCTGACTGCACAGGAACTCAGCGACGGCCTCTACCGTGTGATCCACTGGGCCCTCCTCCACTCCAGCACCACTGAGCACCACAACCCAGCCAATCAGACGCTTTGTTTGTTTCTTTGTTGTCTTACGACACAGCAGCACGCTAGGGTTATTTTAGTGCCAAACAAGACAGAAAATATCGAAAAATTGTTCACACGCGCAACAGCACACGCAAGTCTTAATTCTATTAAGCAGAAGTAGTATAAAACCACAAGTAAATAAATGACAAATCAGAAGCAAAGTTCACGCACTGATGACAGTCAATAATCACTACGCTCACTATGCTTGACTGACAACTCACGGTGAGGGGTGCGCATGCTCCGACAAAGAGTCAACGATTCCGTTGAGCTGATACCCGCTGTCAACAAGGTGCAGCGCCGAGCTGAGATACTGCTCGTAGTAGTGCCAGTTGTCTGCGCTGCACGCCCACACAACACGCTGCATGCCCACACAACACGCTGCATGCTTACACAACAACGCTCACACAACACACTGCACGCTGGCACAACAACGCTCACAAAACACACTGCACGCCCATGCAACGCTGCATGCCCACATAACAATGCTACACAACAACACTGCACGCCCACACAACATCGTTGCATGCCCACACAACATCGTTGCACGCCCATGCAATGCTGCACGCCTAAATAACAATGCTGAACGCTCACAATGTTGCAAATCAACATTAAGCAACCTTGTATGCTCACAATAACATTCACCTGGTCAGCAGAAGGTAGCTCACCCGGGGCGTGCAAAGTAGGCAAGCGCTTGGCTCAGCAAAATCTTGCTGGTCAATGAAAAGGCAAAAATACTGCCTGCGCTGTTGAGTTTCATACCAATCACCCAGACCTCACGCCGATTGCATTTTCGCATTTTTGTTGACCAGCAAGATTGTGCTTAGCCAAGCGCTTGCCTACTTTACATACCCCAGGTGAGCAGAAGGTAACTAACCTGGTGAGCAGTAGTTTCCTGAAGGCAGCATTGACGCTTGGCCATCGCTCAAGCTTGACGAGCAGCTCTGTCTCCAGCGCCTTGGGGAAGTCCGGCTCCGATACGAGCTTGACTGCCAACAAACATACGGCAAACTTCTGGTCCCCCACAAGTTGTAAACAGGATCAGGGTTCAATTGTCATATCAACAGTGCGGTCAACAGAGAAATTGTTGGTTGATATTACACAACAAAAAACTGCAGATTGAGAGGGGCTCTTGACAATCAACAAACAACAGGAGAGAGTGCTGCGAATTCACTTCTTGGAGCGCAAGTAGAGGACAAGTATATGTGGTTCTAGCTTACTCCTTCGATGGCTAGCTGATGTGCATTCGCAAAAGAACATCCTGCTAAATGATCCTTAACTTAAAACCAAAAAGGTAAGCTAATAGATTGTCAGATCATGTAAGGTTTGCATGCCATACGGACGATAAGCAAGAAACCATTTCATTCTTCAGTTATTTAGTAACTTTCGACTAGAAAAAAGTGAAGCCTCGGCTCTGAACAATTCCAATTTGCTCGGCTCGCACTGTAAGAAACAACGCTTTAACCACATAAGATATAACTAGTGGGGTAGTGGAGTTAGCAGAAAAGGAGGAGCGAGGTGCAGACCAGCGAAAGGTCCGTTGAGGACGTCAAGTGCCTCCTGGAACTTATGGAGGGCCTGCAGGATGATGAGGAAGAGTCGGACCTCTGCAATGCATCCACACTCTTGCACTAACCAACCAGCAACACTCTATAGCCTACACACGCATCACCACAACTATCAACACAACCACACTTACAAACCAACTACACCCCACGCACACATCACAATCATCTACACAACCAGCACTCACTACTCAACTAGGTCTACATCTTATACACACCTCTTCATAACTATCAATCATGTTTGCCACATGGAACGTGGGAGCTCCGGGCTGCCAATATTCTCTATATATCTCAATGAAACTTATACTTGACGATTTGTTTTTGTAGTTAAGAGACCGTGTGTAGAACAAAGACTATTATATACATGCAGTCTGGTTCCGTGCAAGAGAGCCAGCAGAGAATCGCTCTCCCTTCTTTAGTCGCCCTTTACGACTCGCCCGAGGAGCTCTGGGCTGCAAGCCAACCGTTTGTTCCCCAGCCTGCAGGGGGTTCTTTCATGAGTACAAAGAACAAGCGCAACTCCTTTCACAAGCGTCTAGTGCCAAATTAACCGGAACAGTTTCTCCTGTATATTGTTGTACAGGCTGAACACAACTCGATGCAAACATTTGTATCACCAATATGACACGTTATAAAATCCAGAATTTTACATTCAAGATGTCAAATGTCTTCAAACTGAATGAAAGTAGGGGCCTACACATAAACTTACTAACAAATGCATTAAAAAATGAGATTCATCGCATAGCTAGCTGAGAAGGGCAGTGGACTAACCTGCTTCTGCCTCCAGCCGCCCCTCCTCTATGTACTTGAGCGTCATCTTCTCAGCTAGCGGTAGAAACATCACGCGACCTAGTTTCTTGTCCTCGTACGCCTGTAGAAACAGTACATGGCAACTGTTTGTGCTTTGCATAGTTGCAACCCAATCCAGCTTCCAGTCAATGTACATTGTACACACAACTACACAGCCAATAAATAAGAGATGCAAAGCCTGTTATTGATCACAGCGTTTATCCAAAACAGCTACGTTAAACAAGTCTATTGTCATAGCAGATTTCTCATCTAGCCAATCCCCTTCAAGTAAATGAAGTTTGAGGTTTAGTAAAGAGCAAGCAGCTGTTTTGGTCTCATTGATCCAATGCCCACAAGTAGGCATCAGGGCCGTGCCATCCACAGTCACAATCAGCCAAAACCTTAAAAGCTGTGTCAACTAGAAAGTAGGCATGCACTTCACTGTGTCTTTCTAGACCACAAAATGATGCAATAAACGGTACACACCCAATTTACACACTGGTGAAATGAAGGATCCACACGCAGCCTAAACCCCGATGCAATGAATGACGCAGCTCACAAAAATACAATCTCTGTGGTTGAGCTTCACACAACCCAAGCCCACCTAATGACTCCGCTACAAACAGCTGCTAATTTAGGGAGAGGCTAAGGTTAGAATATCTGAGCTTTAACAGTGTGTGTCAGCTTTTTGATTGATAAATGAATGAAAGAATCCCATTGGATTGCAAGAAGCTCACCCGCGCAGATTATATATATTATTTGATTGTGGCTTGAATGGGGACCTGCATGACGATGCTCATGACGGCCCAGAAGTAGTAGGGGTTCTTGTGGGGGCGCAGCTTGTGCAGCGCCATGCCCGTCTGCTGCTGCTTCTTGTAGTTGCCGAGGCGCACATACGCCATGAAGAGCGCGTTGAGGATGTCCTCGCTGTCTGGCTTGCGCTTGTACGCACTTTCGTACATCTCCGCTATCAGGTCCACTTCACCACACCACCACACATGCAACACATCACACCACTGCACCACACCACTGAACAGCACCACACCATACTACTGCACCACACCACTGCACACCACACCACTGCACCATCTTAATAGTTATTATTCAGTATTACTAAGATCACACTGCACCACACCATACTGCATCGCACCACACCACTACATGCGGACCACACTACTGCACAATATCACTGCACTAGTACTATGACACTGCACCACACAGAGTCAAGTTTATTGTCGCACACATCTGCAGATTAAATTTGAATCTGCGATAATACAGATTTACACATTATAATCTCTTAACTTTTTTTAATCGCCACTTATGATTGGCATCACAAATGCACCTACCTCCATTCTAATTCCTCTGTGGTTTTAGGACTGAGCAAGCCAGAAAAATTTATCTCTGAACAATCAATGTCTGAATTTGAATCCAGGTCTCCAGCGTGGCCGGCAACAAACATACCACTGAGTCATCAATGCTTACAAGTTTACACGGACTACAAACACAATAGAGCCGACCAAGGCTAACGAGTTCGGCGAAGCGCTGTGGCCGAGTGGTCTAAGTCGCAAACTTCGGATTGCGAGTGTGGCAGAGAGTCGATTTGATTCCCGTCCGCGGCAAAAGATTTTGAGTCACTTCGTGCACCCATGGCAAAGGTGCTTAATTTTGTCAGCCAGGCAAATAATCATCCATTAGGTGGAGTGCAGTAGAGAAGTTGAAGTGAAGTTGAAGGCTGCATACACAAGGTTTACAACACAAGACTTACAAACACATGGCCTATATAAATTCAATGATGTGTGAGTAGTACTACGTACGCCTGTAGAGGTCGCGGTAAGACATCGCCATGGCCTGGAGGGTTGCATCGTCGGCGGGCTGCTGAGCGTGTATCTCTCGCAGAAGCACAAGCGACTCATCCTGTCTGCCGAGTCTAATGAGAGCCAGGGCTCTCAGTGCCTGCAACATGGGCCTAATACTGATGAGGGCCAGGGCTCTCAGAGCCTGCAACGTAATGCAGATGTATGAAAGCTGTCAGTGTCTACAACACATCCTGGTGAGAGATCTCAACAGTCGAGAACACACTCTGAAGAGTTCAGTGTGTGCAACACACTCTGATGAGAACGCTCTGTGCCTACAACACATCCTTATGAGAGCTACTGAAATGTCAACAACACACCCTGATCAGAGCTCTCAGTGTTCACAACATGAGCACTCTCAGTGTCAACATCACACCACTGACTTGGTAAAGTTTGAAGAAAACCAACGCCTGAAATCATCTCAGCTTAAGATTAATATATCGCAGATACATTTCGCAACTAAAATTGCATAATTGCATGAGTGTAGTATACAACTATTGAATAAGAGCAGAAGTCGCGCCATTGACCTTGGCACAGCTCAGATCCTTCTGTTTCTTGAGCAACCGGTCGACCTCCTGCAGCGCCTTCTTGTTGTTGCCATTGTCCAGACAGTCTGCAGCACACTGATGCACTATAGCTCACTCAATGCCACGAAACACTGGATTGTTTTTGTTTCTTGTAGTTTAGCGTTGACGATGACGTGGGCGATGGTCGCCGCATTGCACACTGAACGTGCTTTGCTCCAATCGCAGCTTTTAAAAGCATATTTTTGCGGGGAAAGATTTTAAATGGGTCCGTTGGTGATGATGTGGTTGATGGTCTCCGCATCGTGGGTAGCACAAGACTATAATACAGACCAGTTCCATGAAGGAGAGTCGACACAAAACCACTCCCCCTTTTTTACCTTTTATGACTCGCCTGAGGAGCTCTGGGATGCAAGTCAATTCTTTGTTTTCCAGCCTAAAGAGGGTAAAAACACTAGACATTTTCACAATTATCCCATTACAATATTAATCCCTCCCCTCCCCCGCTGCAAAGAGATGCCGCACAATGGGGCTTGACTCAGGCTTTAAAAAAATTAACCGGAACCCATTGGGGGGAGGGCAAGGGTGACGATTGGAGCTGATTCTATTTCTCACAGAGGGTGGACCAATTTCATTCTTCAGCACTGGGTCCACAAGTACAGCTGCAGTCACTGGCATTAGCGCGAGCAGTGCAGATCATCGAGTGGCAGGATCTCGCTCCAGCACGGAGCACTAAGCGCTTACCTTTCAAACTGCGCTAGTCGATGTTAAGCTTATAATAAATGTTCATTTTCCGTTATGTTCCAGCATTCAAAAATAAATTTCAGAATACAGGAGGTCTATCTCCTTCCAGTCAAAGCCAGCCAAAGGATGGTGTTCACTATCCTGCAGATGTGTTTGTTTCGTCATCATTTGAGCAGCGGCAGCCTGAATTCGTTCAGAAGGCTCATCATACGCGTCTCTAACCAAGCCAAGGAGGTCCAGCTGCTTAAGATGTTTATTGGCCAGCAGTGCAAATAAGCACTGCATTGCTTATGATGTGACCCGTGAGAACTGTGTATTATATAAGCAGGTCAGCCTCTGCAACACTCAAAAATGATAACTTCCCCATGTTCGGTGTTTGCGTGTAGTTGCGCGCGTCGAGGAGTTAAATTTAAAGTCTCACGCGTCTCTATCATTGGTGAATGTCATAGAGGACAACCGTATAAGCCCGCTTTGGCAAAGGTCTGTGGCAGGTGTGAGCGATTACTGATGCAGAATTTGATGGGACTGCCTACCGTACTAGTTATAATGCAACTGAAGTTCAGGCTGCTGTTAATAGAAAAATTTGCATTGTATACATTGAGGCTCAAACTGGAGACGTTTTCCTTTGATGGGGGGGGGGGGAGGGGATCTAGAATTCTGAATTTTCAACCATTGAGCCAATGCTAGTAACGGCCGTAACAATAAACAATAACTTTCGTTGCTTTGGAAAACAAATTATACGTTGTTACCCCCCGAACATAAACTACTTCCTTTTAAATCAAGACGGCGTAAGCGCAACGACTATTATACAATTTTTGTATGGGATTGTCGAGCAATGATGCAGTCGCGCAGGCGGAAATAATTCTCAGCAGGGTTAGATTTTCCGGGGGGGTTGGGGGGGGGCAGTTGAACTCCCCTAGCTCGTATTGGAACCCCCCTAGTTCGCATTGGAACCTCCCTAGTTTGTTATAAATGGAACCCCCTAGTTCGTTAAAAGTTGCTGTCAGCACTACCCCTCCCCCCCGCGAGCTTGGACCGGAAAATAAAAAAGTCGACCCCTCAGGCTCTTTTTCATCAAATCTAACCCTGGTCCTCCGGGGGCGCGCATCCGGCACTCACCGTAGATGGGACGCAGGCGCCGCTCGTTCGTGTCCACATGGCTGCTGCGGCCGGACGCCATTTTGACAATCCTTCTTTTCTTCTTCTTTGTATATTATCAGCAGCTCTTTGAAGAAATGAGAGTAAAAACACTCCTGCTGAGGGACTCTGCCCCCCCTGATGCCAGAAAATTTTACATTAGAGTATGCCATTTTCCCCCCTGCTCCTAGCTGTGTCAATGAAGCTTTATGCCCCCCTGCTCTGACAAAATGAAACAGATGCCCTCCTGCATGCCCTCTGCAGCCTAAATGAATGTTTTGCCTTGAATAAACGTGAAAAAAGGCAAAGGCCCACAGGGCTCGGTGCTGGCGCCAACACTCGTCAATAAACTTACATGTAAAGTAAAGTTGGAGTAAAGTTAGTTACGTTGGGTTTAAGTTTAGGTAAGTTTCTACAACAAATCTCAACAATTCTTGGCATAATTTTATTCTTGAGAAACAAGCCTAACGTTTTTACTGATAAGTCAATTAATTTCTCTACAAAAAAGTATAGGACAGTGGTTCCCAAACTTGCTCCTCGGCCGGCCACATTTCGGTTTTTTAAATCTTCGAGGGTCACTCTTCTAGCCTCAATTGAACTCAAAACCGGGGCGGCGGGGGGGAGACGGGGGGGGGGGGGGGGGGGGTGTG
>JAQIWG010005847.1:0-14014 GCA_034695025.1 Chamaedrilus cognettii | reverse complement strand
GCAAATGATGTTTTTCCATCTCCGTTTGCATGACATATTTTTGGTGCGTTAAAAGTGCAATATACATACATACATGCTTATATGTCATAGGATAACATAACGTATGATATACATGAAAGTTCAGAAATGACCATAGAACAATATCTACCAGATATAGCAGATATATCAGATATAGTCGCATATGAGCATAAAATAAAACGGATGGGCCACTCCTTCTGGGTCCAGTGTTTATCTCGAGCCTGGCAGCCTGGAGGGTAATAACTCAGCTGCTTTCTTGGAGAATCCCAAATTACGCACTCAGTCATTCAATTCGGGTTGCCTGAACTGTTAAGGGACTGATGACTGCTGGGTATCAGATGAGGAGTCTTCGGAGGATTCCTGATGCTCTTCATGATCCTCGTGATCCTTTTGTTCATGTTCACTGCCTGTTTCTTCAGATGAGGCAAAATCGTTAAAGACTGGAACCGGAAGTTCCTCACAGTGTGGGATAGGGCGCATTGCTGAAGGAATACTGGGATAGGTGACCATATTTTTCCCTATACTGGGATAGGGCCGATTTTTCTTCTCGAGTTGTGTTGACAATGCAGAAGTAGCAGTCACTAATGTGGTCCTTCGGTCTCGCCATACCATGGGAACCCCAAAGGGCAGACCCTTTCGTTTTCCGTTTGTTCAGTCACGAAGCATTTTCTCATAATTATGACAAACAATATGAAGTGTCCATTCGTGTCTTGGTCTCCAAAGGAACTTCAAAATAGGTTTTATACGCACGCCTGACAAGCAATGTTATATTGCGTCTTTGCGTCTTTGACGGAGAAGTGTGTAACATCCACAGATGTAACAGAATGAATCCGTGCTATTTACACATTTATGTCTGCTTGAAGAAGCCATGATTCGATCTTCAATTCGTTCCTTCAATTGGCTGCAGGTGCGGACACTGGCACAACGGTTGCGCGTCGTCATGCTAATTGATGCTTCTTCGTGAGTGAACTTATTTCTTACTAATCTCATTTTTTACGAAGTATTTTATTTCTTCTCATCGCTTATGAATATTTTTGTTTCACTCAAAGAGTTGAGAAGCCATCATGCACATGACAACTTACAAAAGTCTAAAATAAGTAAACGTACTTATGCTGTTACTATAAAAATGATATCTTGTGTCTCGAGATAATGCGGCGAGTCCCGTGTTTGTTAATTAAGGTTACAACATAGTATTCGGCCTATGTTTTCTCCTTTAAGATGGCATAGCACTTATGGTTATTCTTTTAATTATGAACAGTGGGTTTGGTTAAGTAGCATTAAGCTGTTGCATTCATATTAATAATGCCTACACTTTGTAAATCCTTTGTGTTTTGAAATCGTAATGATTAGTAGAAAGCTCTGATTTCATGTTGAATACTGCAAGGCAGACAATGATTGCAATTAGTTTGGACTTGAGAACTTAATTAGAACAAATAAAATAATGCGTTACTTGAGGTGTTTCTTCGTGAGAAGAATCTTTTAATACTACTGTATGTTTCTACTAACCTGTGTGTTTCTACATTTTTGTTGGCAATGTGCTCAGCGCACAATATGAAATAAAAATATTTAACCCATTTAAAGTTAGACAGTTTTCAAGAGTTTTCCAATATTTCGTATGCATACGAATTTTGCGGATCATTCCAAAGTCGTTCGATCGTCAAATTCATGTAGCAAACTGGTTCTCTTTTTTTGTGTCTGATGCCCAAACCCAGAGTAGGGGGCGGGGTGAAAAATTCAATGATTATGCGGGTTAGTTCCATCATCATCAGGTGGACGAGTAAATATTTTTCAAAAACCGCATTTGGTTTATATGACATTGTAATGTGAGGACTAAATGCGCAACAGCATTATTGAGGCAAGAGGTATACCTAATAATTATATCAGACTTCTTATCAGAGTTGTTGGTTTGGCTATTCTTCTCCTCCGAACTGTTAACCCAGCTATGTTTATTAGTATTTCTAACACGCCTAGGTTGAATTTGTAGACATTAATCATTTTTATCCCATTATTTTTACATTATAGGTTATTACATTATAGTACACAAAAAAACTTAATTCAAAATATTCTTTTATTGTTGCACAATGCGTGAACCATAATCGATATTACTTTATTAAGAACGCATTAAATTTTCAGTGCTATATTCGGAACGTAGCCAACTAAATTTTCAAAGTCAATATGGAGTACACAGTATCTATTTCTTTAAGACTCCACATCTTCACCATAGAAAAACCTACAAAAACTGAACTCAGTTGAATAACGATCGTAATTGTTGACGCATAATGTAAATCCAAACCATGAGCACGCCTATATGGCACAAAACGACAAACAAGATTCCAAGCACTCTTGAGGTTTCGCAAGCTTGATTTAAACCACACAAAATGATGTCCGGTCTAAAATGGAAATTTAAGGACCTGAATAGAAAATTTCTGAAGAAATTATGACATGGTTAGTGGCAAGCAAAAAGAACAAGAGTTTCAGAATTGCATAATGCAAAATATAAAAGCTGAACAGCAAAGATCGTGAAGGAAATTAAATAAGCAAGAAATAAAAACATTGATGCTAATCAGCAACCCATACGGTCTGATTGTACAGCTGCAATCCATCGAATTTGTAAACTTAAAGAAATAAAGTCCAATTGTGCTTTGCTATTTGCAGAATTCAACCAACAATCCCAGTGACAACTGCTTTAAAAACATACAAGCACTGCAATTTTTTAAATGCGTACAAGAGAAAGAGAAAATACAGATGGCCTTCAACTGTTCGCATTTTATCTACAGTACAGATATATGCAGAAGGGAAAAAACTAAACGCAACATCAAACTATATGGTCAAAGATTTAAAAAACAATGCGCATGTCAAATCATTCTCAAGTGCCAGGAATCCACATTTCAAATGTTTATCAAATCCTATCACAATTGACCAACACTTCCAACCGTTTGCCTAATCGGTGTGCATCCACTGCAGAAATATTCTTACATTGTTGTACGCATGGTTGTATGTATCTCACTGCCTTGCATCAAACCGTCTTGTATCAAACGTCAAGTTGCTGCTGCAAACCAATACACAACTAATTCCATCCGAATTAATTTAACTTTTTTGCTTCTTCTTTTACGTCTTCTTTGCCGCAGCGACAGTGGCCTGAGCCAGTTTCTTCTCTCGAATCAACTCAACGAGCTCCTGCAACAACCACGCAATCTTTCAGAAAAAATATGGAAAATCATTAAAATATCTCGCATATAAATATCTGCATCTTGATCACATTAATCAGTTTAACTAGTTATCACCCCATTCAAAAGGGTTTTGGCAACGTTCAATTTTGCTTTCGGTAGGTATCGGTCGCTACTGGAAGCAAAATTGAGCCTGCATATTGTTGTAAACAAGACCAGTTTTCACTAAACTGTAGCTTGGCAAATACTGAGCTAAAAAATAAGCTTGTAGTTGCTATTGATGCCCCAATATCTGATCAATCAATTTGTAATTAATTTTAAGCGAAGCAATTAAATGTCAACTAACTACAGGAGAAGCCCTGAATGACTATATATTGAATCAAGCCATTTGGCTGGCTACCGCTTTAAGCACTGTTAACCTGACCGAGCCGCTTGGCTGGATTTTGTGTAACGCGCTCTCGCCTACGCTCGGCCGCTTCGGGGTATAAGCAGTTAAGAGGTTAAGGGGTTAATATGAATATCCATATATCATACAATACTCAGTGAACGACATCTTCAGTGAATGACGTCTTCATTTGAGAGACATGTGTGAAGGACAGCCAAGCCAAGGAATCAATGAATCAACCTCTCAATCAATCAATGAATTATTGTTTTTTTCAGTGCTATTTTGCATACAGGACAGACGATACCTTGTATCGCTTCATGCAGTCCTTCTTGGACCTCATCGGGAGCTCGGCGGCGATCTTGTCCCACCGGTCCGGGACGGAGGCGGGGTACGTGCGCATGGCCTGCTCCAGCAGCTTCTGCTCATCTGCCGTCCAGGGAGCAGGGTTGCTCCCGACCTCGTAGATCTGCGTCTCCGCCGCAGCTGTCAACAACGCGTGTCGCTAATAGATACATGTCCCTTAGATAGCATTGGCACGAAATGACAGTCAGTCAGCGTCTCAGCCGCAGGCAGCTGCCAACAACGCGTGTTGCCAAGCAAATTATACTTGTCTAAAAGTACAGCACAGTTTGAACAAAAATCAATGCAATTATATGAAAAATCGCGCAAAAAACGTTGTAAAATTAAAGAAAAGAAGCAGCGAGACAATGGAGATGCAATACATCAACAAACGTCTATGCTTATATAGAATTATGCACAATTACATAATAATTCCATAAACCATTTATCTAAATTTTTTTCTCTGTAAAATTTGACTTAAAACGTGAAGAAGAATGACCAGGCAATATGATACGAATACATCTGAGAAAAAGCACATAAGGTTGTACAAAATCTCAATGCAATCACTTTGACTTAACAGTGCCGCCACAGAACCCAGTATACGTACACTCGTATCGCTGAGAGGCCTCGGTCACCTCGACCTTGGCCCCGCCCTGCGCCTGAGTGAACTTCTCAAACGCCTTCTTGTTTGCGTCCTCCTTCAGTGCACTGTCTGCACAGCACAGAGAGAGAAAGGATATGGGCTCAGTGGATCACGTCAGTTACCACAAAAAGGCGCCACTCGTTCTAAGAAACATTTCAGTCTGCATATCTACAACTAAGTTAAGCTGTGAAAATCATCAAATAGAAGAATTAGTACAGTGGAATTTTGTAGCAAAAATAGAAAGTGAAAAATGCAGCACATAGAAACCATAATAACAAGTAAATTGACTGTAAAGGTTGCATCTATCAAATAATGGAATGATTACTACCAATTAGTCAAATACAATTTGATTCATTGCTGTCAATTAGCATTCTGCTACTCTGCCTTTACGTGAAAACTTACTCAACACTAAAAACTATGAAATTCTGATTGTCATCCGCTAGTCAAAACTGTTAAAACTACAAAACAGCTAACAATTGTAGACGTCTGCCATTGCAAGTCGAGAACTAGGATGTCAAAATACATATAAATGTAGAACATGCTACCGTTCTTCTGGAGCTCTTTAGCCTTGGCGAGCACGTCCTTGGCCGTTCTGTTGCTGCCGGGGACATGCATCTGCAGGAAACTGTTGATCACCTCCCATCTGCACAAACATCCAACAAAGCTTGCTATCGCATCAAAATCTCATCGAATTTACATGCATTTAACTTTTATTTTGTTATCTATGCATCTGTATTTCAAAGTATTGCACAAATTTATTCGTATAATTCGTATTATTCGGTGAAAACTGCACGAAATTGAGCAAAAAGACCAAAATTATTGTAAAAGAGGTCAAAATTTCATTCAAATTGTTCAAATGTTGCAGAAATTGCGAAATATGCGAGAGCACTGCGAAAAATGCCAAAAAATTGCCCAAAATCGCCATAGTTGTGTACTGTTAAAGGTTTTTGCTGTACTATTGTTGTCCTTATGTTGTTGGGGATTGTCTCGCTTGTTTCGTGCCCGACCTGACTTCCTCAGCGGGCGTGGGCGGAAGTACGGGTTCACCCTCCGAGAGATCGTTTACGCAGCGTTGCTAGGGGTCGTTGGTCGCGAGATCGGAATGCTGCTACTGGTTTTCTTCCGCAAAACTAACTGGTTTAGAAGTATAAGAATAAACGCGCAACTCGTTTTTAGAGGAATAGAATTTCTTTATAGCAATAACCAAAAGTCTAAAGGTCTGAAGGTCCGTCCGTCTGTTCTCCTCCTCCTCTTGTTGCAACCCTTTTTATAACCCTGCAGTTTACCGCGACAGTGCCTGCTGCTCTGCTATTGGTCTAAGCCCTAATCCCTGGGCCAATTATAATCTAGTCTGGAGCGATGGCTGGCCTCCTATTGGCTGTCATCTAATTACAACACTTACACCCAATTGTGTGTGGCACTGCGTCTACTAGTTAAGTTAGCCTAACGGCCTAACCTCCTTAGACCTCCACTATATTGGCCCATTCTATTTAATTCTCCTGTAAATATTGTTCTATATTTATCCCCTTCTGTACAGTTGCAACATTGCATGCAATTCAACGTTCGCACTTTTTTGAGGTCTCTAGAAAACCTACCGCGAGTTGGTTCCGGCGGGGAAGAGGTTGACGGCCTTGATGAGCATCTGAAGCTCCACCTCTGGCCAGCTGTCCTTCACCTTGTCTCCGCCCCCTGGCGTGGCGTTGGCCCCGCCCAGTCGCTGGGCCTGCAGGACCGCGGCGATCTCTCGCTCCGACTCCTCCTCCATCTCACGAATCTGGAACAGAGACTCGAGGCTCACGCGCGCGAAACTAATGAGAGGATGGAAAGCTGTGTTTGGAGGACCATTTCAATGGTAAATGTTCTGTTTTTTTTTTAAAGTTTAGAGAATGCGTGTAGCATAAAGAATATATACAGTCCGATTCTCCGCAAGAGAGCCAGCACAGAACCTCGTCCTCTTCTTTAGTCGCCTTTTACGACCCGCGCGGGGAGCTTTGGGCTACAAGCCAATTCTTTGTTCCCCAGCCTGCAGGGGGCAAATGTTCCAAACCACCATCAGCATGCCACTGATGCATAGTATTCATAGATGTGTACTTCGGCAGACATCGGCAAGAGTCAAAGTAGAATCAAGGAGAAACTTCAGCAATTCTCAAATAAACTGCGAGATAGCATTTAACAAAATTTGATGCAACGAAACTCAAAATACAATGAGGCTGATCAGATAAATGATTAAATCTGACTGAGTCGAAAGGCTTGAAATAAAAACTTGCATTTTGCTGCAAGGCTTCACGCGCTTTGTCCTTGTCTCCTGATGTCAGAACTTCGTTGAGAGCCTGCAGACTGAAATAAAAACAAGAACAAAAACAACTTCATGTTAGCCTACACCGCAGACCCTCATTAGAAATTATTTTTTGTTTTTTTCGTTGTTAACTTTCGCTAAAATCTTATATATCATCTATAATTATATTCGCTTCCATAGCGATAGTCTGAAAGCGCATATAAAAAACATTTGAACTAGATTAATTACTACACAATGAAAAAGACGCCAGATAAAGAAGAACGATGAATACCTGGTGAGAGAGATTCGTTCGGCGAGCTTGTCCACTTGCTGCATCATTGTCACACGCTCTGCCCCATCAGAGGCCATGTAGTCTAGCTCCTACACCATAGGCAACACGCAGTCTAGCTCTTACACCACAGACAAATAACACGCAGTCTAGCTCCTACACCACAGACAACGTAATAGTCTAACTCCTACACCATTGACAGCATGTAATCTAGCTCCTACACCACAGACAGACAACACACAGTCTCGCTCCTTCACCACAGACAACATAATAGTCTAACTCTTACACCATTGACAGCATGTAATCTAGCTCCTACACCACAGACAACAAGTAGTCTGGCTTCAACACCATAGACAACATGTAGTCCACTATGAACACAACACTCAAGCATCTTATAACTATTCGGTTTGTTACTTACCAAAACAATATAAACTTTAAAAAAACAAATCAATTAAAATATTATACGTCATAAAAAATTACTATGATATGTCATTTAATAATCCAAATCATTGAAATTAGCTCAGATATTGAAAGTAGCACGTCCTCCCAAATGCACTGAAGTGATTAACAATTTAAGCATAGGACTGCAAAGAGTACGATACCTTCATCGTGCTTCGAAATAACTTCTTCTGCTGCTGCTTGATCTTTTTCTGAACGTCATTTTGCTTCTTTTTCTCCGCAGCCTTCGGACGTGAGAACAAAATTGCTTACAAACACAGCGTCACCATAAAATAGTGCCAGCTGGGGAACTAGCAAGTCAAGTCAAGTAATAGTAAACACACAAGGTTGTTTAACTAACTTCCTTTACATTTAACTCTTTAACAGTACCTAACAATAACGGTTAGTATGCTGTTTAAAACCGACTATGTTAACTTGTAGACGCCTTATAAAAACGACACGTTTTGAATCTAAACTTTTTGTGTCAGCATTCAACAACGTTCTCTAGATTACAGCGCAGCTAACACTGAAGCCAAAACTTAACTAAAATTCCAGCAGATGCAGTAATGTCTAACAAATAGAATTGTAATTGTAAGCTAAGCAATTGGTTTTCATTCAACTTCAAGCCAGATCATTGAATAGTCATATGTATTTGTTTCCTATCGCTCAGAATTGACATTCGCAACAGATCACGCTGTAGGCCTGTCTCTAGGAATCGACGTTCAGAACACAATGCGCTCAGCACTGGCATCGAATTCTAGACATTCGGCTGTTAAAGAATTGATCAACAAAATAACGCAATACATTCACACTTATCATCACAATTCAAGTGAAACTTAACTAAACAAAAATCAAGAGATACAGGAGATGAAGATTAAGTAGGAAATAGTATCTATAATTTTTTTGGCATAATGATAATTGACAATAATGTATGTTTGACTGCCTTCGTGGCAAATAAAGATATATATAATAGGAACAGCTAATTTTATTCTGTAGATCACTACCTGAAGCCGGGCAGCTTCTTCTTCCTTTTCCTTCTTCTCTCGTTCCGCGTCTAGTTCAATCTGCCTTTTCTGTCACAACGATTACAACCTCATCTTAAAATAAATACCGTACTTCTTGAAACAACCACAACACTATCAATATCAGAAATACCGAGATAGAAAGTGAATTCAACAAATCTTAGGTTCACTCAGAAACAGGGGCTGATCTGGGTCATGCAAAAAATTTGCTTTAGTTTAAATTAAAATTATTAGTAAATAAATTAGTTCAAATTTAAATTTAATTTTTTATGGCGACTGGTGGATCAAGCCCTGCTCAGAAGTGCAACATGTGCTTTATTTCACGCGAACAATCGTATTCATTGTATAGCAAGCATAAAAAGTACCATACAACATGCAATAAGCAAGCATCTGCTGTCTGAGCTATTATGACCATTGACCAACAACTGTTCTTATAGAGCTGTCTTCTAGAGAATTAAATTCACTATAGACTAAGTTCTATTAATTAAGGCAGCCTTACTGCTAAACACTGCAAACAATTTAGTAGAGCGGTTGAATGGAAAAGTTCTGTTCTGCACAATAATAGCTTCGTTGCATAGCACCAATAATCATCACAATACACAATAATAACGGTCATCAGAGATGAAAGACTTAACTGAATGCCGTTAGGCGTAAGTACGAACCCGTTCTTCTTCCTCGACTTTCTGTCGGATGGCGTCTTGCTTCGCCTTCTTCTCCTGCAGCTTCTTCTCCTTCTCATCGGTTCGATAGCGGATTATCCGCGGGTCCAGCGCATACGCGTTGTCTGCAAAAAACCGCAAACATAATTCAAATTAAAACATTGACAAACGACCAATCAAATTATCACCGTTTCATTGAGCACAAGGACAATCTCTTCTCAAGATAACTGCCTTTTTATTTGAACATGATTCTGAATTCTGTTCATTTTTCAAAGGTCATATTTTGAAAGATGAGTAAAATCTATCGCCAAAAAGATAGAAACAATTTAATGATAAAATCTACTAATTCTTCAGAGGCATTAAATTTAAAGCAAATTAAACAAACGGATAAGACGAGTTGAGGCACCGAGGAGCGTATAAGGTTAGGGAGACTTGCCGACGAGTTGCCTGATCCTGGCTGTCTCCTCCTTCTTCAGTTTCTGCCGAGCAGCCTTGTTCTGCTTCTCGATCCACCGACGCTCGTCTCGACTGCGCACAGTAGCACGAAACAGTTGTACACAGCGGTAACATGAAAAAAATATTCTATCACAATTATCAAGCACTCAAGCACAAGGCATACAATGTCATGTGCAGCTGTCGATGCATAAGAAGAGCACTTTAAGCATACGTCATTGGCATCATTGTGCCTGAAAATTGTCGGATCATGAATATTTCTATTTGAACTAAATAAAACAGTTTGTTGCATAATAAAATCTAAAGCGTGATGGAACATTTAACAACTTCTTATGAACCATTGTGCATTAAGTACGATATGACAAACACATAAATTTGTAACCAAAAAATCTGGACGTAAAACATAGTGAATTAGTGATCAATCAATTGTCAATGAAATCTGCAAGCTGCATTAACAAATTTTATAATGAGTCACAATAGAAACTTTAATCACACTGTTATTTTTGTATAAAATAGCAAAAGTGTACCTTTAATTAAAGTCAGTCACCAACGTTAGAACAAATATTTTGCTTTGGCTCGAACTAGTACCATTACACATTCATTACGTTAATTAGCAGACTGACTTTTCTCCCTTCTCTTTCTCCTCTTCGTCCAGATATGAGTATTCCCTCCACGACTCAAACGAATACCTGCCAAATAAACGCAGGACATGAAATGTACAAAAAGCACACCAGCCTACTAAGATCAAATCCGCAGCCAAAGGTAGTCAAAACAACAGTGCACGACATAAGACAGTTGACATTCAAATGTTTTCCAATCGATTTTTTCTAAATTTCTAAGCAACTCTGAATCCTTTATGCATTTCAATTGCTGATGAAAAGCAAACGCAGATACCATTGAATTAAGGAACAGCTTCGTAGCTCAATGTCTGCGATTATTGGTACGTCACAACATCTAGAACTAAAATCTTCATTTTGTACAACATGATATTGAACAATGCCATACCAAAAGCTGTAAAATTTGTCGACGAGATCAAACGGCGATGATTCAGTTCCCAGCTGCGGCACGTTACGCTTGGTCGACCATCTGCAACAAAAGATAAATCATCCCAATAACAGTACACACCAAGAAAGAAAACTTTATCATCAACAATCAAGCCAATCAAGCTTTCACAATGACATGTATACAAAGCATTCTATGAGAGTAATAAAAAGATAATAATTAGCTTTAGATTAAATAAACAGTGCAAAATATGTTCAAAGAAAATAATCTTTAATCATGCTTTCCCAAAAATGATTATCGTGCCTTTACATGTTAACTTATTACCATGCCACTACAAGTCTACCTGCATCATGACATGACACCGCTTCATATAATAACATAAAGCTTAATTTTACTGTCATCAGCGAGTCGTGTGCCATACCTAGCGTTCCTTTCAAAGACTGGCCCGAACACTTCGTAGAAGTTAGTGGCATCGATTGCGCTAGCGGAGGGAATCGACTCGTCAAACTGTGGGTCGACGCTGTCATACGCGCGTCTCTTGGCAGGCACGCCCAGCGTCTCATATGCTGGACACAGCGTGAACACTTATGCACTGTAAGCATATAGACTCAATTTTTAAAATCTTCACTGTAGGAAACAAATCGCTATATAAATAGATACTGACAAAGAATAGATTTATTTATTTATTTCATTTTTGGGTAGTTTCAGGTACGCATATACAAACGCTATTACAGTCCGGTTCTGTGTAAGAGAGCCGGCACAGAACCGCTTCCCCTTCTTTAGTCGCCTTCTACGACTCGTCTGGAAAGCTCTGGGTTGCAAGCAAATTCTTTATTTCCCGACTTAGAGATCAAAAAGAATCGAATGATGCATTAAACAGTCAGTAAACAGACCTGACGATTCAGAGACCTACAGTACAACAAATTAGTCAGTGGCAGAAAACATAGCAAAGGAGGATCAGAGCAGGAACATTCAATCAAGCAATTTATCTGCATACCAAAGATCAATCACAAAATATGAAGCCACTGACATAAAATAAGAATTAGACCTATGAATAGAATACCACAACCATTAATAGACATGTAGACCAGTGTTTGGCAACTTCTAGATAACCCGACCTGACCTTAGGTCGCAGTGCTACAACAGACCTCTTGTGATGCAGGTAAAGTAGTCTTCCTCTCCCTCCTTCTTGACAGGGATGCCCCTTGCTCGCCGCTTGTCTGGGTGGTGCTTCAGCACCTTCGCCTTGTCTGACACACGCACAGCATCCGTCTAAAGCCGACTCCATCAAGCCAAAATATTTAATCACAATCGGATATTGAAGAAAGAATCTTCCAATAAAAATAATGCAAAAAATTGTAATCATTGTTTTCGATGTGTATTCGTTCAAATACGTTACAGACAAGCCTGTAGCGCCGTGTCTGTGTCAACACAGACTAGACGTTTATATTAGAGCTGGGTTTTTATGGCTGGATGCCCTTCCTGTCGCCAACCAAAATAATAAATTATCCTGGACTACAATTATCAGCTAGCGACACTTGCGTATTTAACAGCCTTGATAAAGCGCCTGTAATGTATGGTTACATAGCTGGCAGCGCGGGGACTTGAACTCAGGACTCTCAGGCGGATGCCCTAACTACTGCACCACAGCGCCTCGCAAACCTGAACCAATAATGGGCCATAATTCACGACATGAATTACATTTAAACTTCTCATCCAATAAAGCGTGGCTATAATTTTAAATTCTTTTCTCTGTCTAGTAGCTAGCGATGAGAACCGGTGCAGCCTTACACGCGCGTTTGATTTGCTCGACGGTGGCCTTGCAGCGCAGCTTGCTCAGTCCCAACACAGAATAGTGATCCTGATTCTGTTCAACACATAGACATATAGATCTCAATTATCAATCTGCTAAAATTAAGATATATAAAATTATATCAATAATTAATACCATACATATATACATATAAAATTTATTATAAAAAATCTTTAAATAAAAAGCAAATAGGGGCCTATTGATAATAAAGTTACCAGCGTCACATGCTATGTAAGTAATACAAGCACGTGCCTTCCAGTTCTTGGGGTCGAGGTTGAGCAGAGCGTTCTCGTCCTCCTCTTCAATCAGATCCTCCGTCTCCTCCTCCTCCTCCGAACTGCTCGACACGTACGACCCGTGCGACAGCGTATGCTTGCTGGCGCGCCGCGCACTGTACGACTCGAACCAGCGGCCCACCGGCTCAAACTGCACCGTCGTCAGCGCTGCACAACAGCACGAGATCGTCAGAGAGGTGCTATGACTAACTAGAGGCGCTGAATGTGGGACACGAAAGAAGGTTCGGCAACACTGCCTCATAAATTTATGGCAGATTAATTGCAAGCGATGCTGCTATCGGCTGTCAAAATAAGCTTTGGTCCCAAAGGCCGACAAAAATTCAGTAAACAGTTAAATCGCTAGTTCAGTGCAAAATAATTTCTTTTTTAATAAATAACAAACTCCAAAAACCAATGTTTTCAAGAGAACCAAAAGTAGCTTCCGCAAATAAATCAAGCGATTATTTGTTTGAAATCACACTGGCAAATAAAAATAGTGTAACAAATCACAATTGTCTGTATAGCCTGGCAGTGTACTCAAGAATATTATTATGCGATACTCAAATTAACCCTAGGCGAAACTTACCGTGTAGACCTATCGTCGATGTAACTTACCGGATAATTTTCCAAACGTCAGATTATTTTCCCCTTCGCCTGCCGGTGGCAGCTTGAAATCCGGCACGTGCATGGTTAATAGAGGTATCTAGCCGAGTTCTTGAACTTGGCTCCGACTATCGAAATTAGGCACGAAAGTTAGAATAATAGACGCTTTACAAACAGCATGACATCACTGATTATCGCTCACTAGCAGTGATGCCACTTACTGCGTATAATATTATCCTTAAATCTCGCTCAAAAATCTGCAATCTCAGACAAAAAATAGAGGAGGAAAAGGGATATCACATGACGAGATTTGATTGGGTCCCCGACACAATTTTGGACGGGGTTAGGGCTATGATGTATTTTGTGCAGACGTCTGTATCAAATACTTTAAGATCTCTGCTCATTGTGAAACTGCGCATAAGCTCGCTAGGCAGAATTTTTATTATCCTACAGGCTACAGAAATAAGCTTAATGGTAATAATTCAGAACAATTCATAACATAAATTTGACAGTAATTAGTGAACGAAGTGTTTAGTGTGGTAAAGCATCTTTAAATAGAGTGCAGGTCTTTAAATAGTGCTGCACTGGCAATAAAGAACCGGATATTTAAGAAGCAACTTTATACCTATATAA
>JAQIWG010005846.1:0-14017 GCA_034695025.1 Chamaedrilus cognettii | reverse complement strand
CAGTTTTTCTGAATAGGCGATCTTGGAGCCGGCCACGGATACACCCGAACCCGCCGCAACCTTCTTCGCATTTCTCTTATAACGAGTATTAACATTATTATTTATTGGTTGTATATTTTATATATTGTGCTGAGTAGCTCATATTGCTGTTTCCAATGGCTCCGGGTCCCAGAAAGATTTATTTGTAAAAATTAGGCCCGCTCAAGAAGTGATTGGACGTACCTCGTCTGTATGTTATACGCTGTACAGTTCGAGCAGCCAGCGCTCGGTGGAGGAGCTGCAGCGCGCGCTCGCAGAGTCCGACTCCAAGTACAAGACAGAGCTGAGTCGACTCAAGCGCAAGATGGATGCGGACCTGGAGGAGCACGAGCTCCAGATGGAGGGACTCACCAGGACCAACACGGACCTAGGCAAGGCCAACAGGACCCTCTCCATCAGGGTCAAGGTCAGAGATCATGATCATGAGTTATGATTTGTGTGACGCCTGTGATCGTAGCTGCTGCAAAAAAAAGTATGCACAGTCAATGCCGTTCATTGTGCTGCAGGCAACAGACCGACCAATATAGACTCGTGCGTTTGGATTTAATATTTATTTGCCACAAGAGCGGAACATGAATCAACGATAATGAAACAGATATAGATAAACTAAATGCATGCTTCTTCTTCTTTAGTGTCCTGCCACATGGCAGGTCACTACAGATCTTTGGTGTAGTAGTGACCTGTAGTGACCTTGCAGGTCACTACAGGTCAGCACAGGTCTTTGGTGTCCAAACCTTCCAACCTAACCGATCTTCAGCCCTAGATTATAAATGCATCGTAAGCGCAGAAATTCAGCTGGAGAATGACTTCATGCACATGTTAGATAAATCATAACGTCAGAATTAGAAAAAAACCCAACTGTGCAAACAATGTTGTAAAGCGACTTACAATTTCAATACTACTAACAATTCGTCGAGAATCTAAGCGGGAATATAATTCATATATGGGTTCGTTTACAAAATATCTATGGGCGCGTTGATCAGGACGTGGAGGTGGCCCTGGATGAGGAGCGTCACAGGGCTGTGGACGCTCAACAGGCGGCGCTAGCGGTCGAGCGCAGACGCGTCCAGCTGCAGACTGAACTCAGCGACGTGCGCGCGCTCGTAGACAACGTACGTGCGCTTAGAATGAAGCCTTATCATTGAAGATCCATTAAGTGTGTTTTTGATATATGAGATATGAGTATCATTTATTCACTGGCTAGAGTGAAAAAGTCACATACATACAGAAAAGACACATACATGCACGCAGCACAATATACCAAAAGCGATTTATAGTCTTTTGAGTTTAACAACCGAGTATAGTAACTCTAGTTATATAGTATAGTAGCCAGCTAGCCGAGGGTTTAATGTGGAGGGCCACGTATAGCATTGCTCATCCTCTTTAGTTGCGTTTTACGACTCGCTCGGTGAGCACTGGACTGAAGGCCAATTCTTTGTCCCCCCCGGATGCGGAGGGTAACATGCCATGAAGGCCTTGCATTAGTTGTAACTTCTGCTTGCTATAGTTATGTCAAAAATGCTGTTTTGAAAGAAACGATATGTAAACATCCAGCTTCTTATTAGAATATTATAATATGCTCTAATTATAATATACCCTAAGCCTGATGTTGGGCAGGCGGAGAAGGCGCGCAAGCAGAGCGCGGCAGACCTGACTGACGCGCAGGGTCGCGTGGACGAGCTGACAAGAGGCCTCACGGCGGCGGCGGCTGAGAGACGCAGTGCGGAGACAGAGAGGGCGTCCCTCCGCGCTGACATGGACGAGATGGTCGCAGGTAAGAGGGGGTAGCGGGCGTCATAGTCGGAGTTGTTTGTAATCCTCATGAAATAGGAGTAGCGCTACGCCCGTTTTTTAAAAAACACGAGTAGCGAGGTTCAGTGGTGTAGTGGTTAAGGCATTGGACTAAGAGTCCAGAGAACCTGGGTTCGAATCCTGGCGCCGGCAACTATGAAACCCTGCGTTAAGGGCCCTTCAGCAAGGCTGGTACACACACAAGTGTCGCTAGCTGCTAACCCCGTGCCAGATAATTATTTGGTTGTTTATTTGGTTGGCGTCAAGTAGGGCATCTTGCTGTAAAATCTTAGCTCTAGCCGTCGTCTTCAGGGCCCAAACGTCTGAATCTGTGTGAAAACATGGACATTAACAGATAACAAAACAAGGCGTATTCATGGTAGTTCAAATTCTGTGGGTTGCCCAGGACGCCGCGAGGCCGAGGAGCGGGCCGACAGGCTGCAGGCCGAGCTCGCTCGCCTCTCTGACGAGCTGAGGGGCGAGCAGGAGGGGCACCGGCTGGGGGAGGGGCACCGGCGCCAGCTGGAGGGGGAGGTGAGGGAGCTGGTTGTGAGGCTCGAGCAGGCCGAGGTGTACATGCAGCGGGAGGGCAAGCGGCTCGTCGGCAAGCTTCAGGCCAGGGTCTGTGGACTGGCTCATCCATCTAGCGACAGCGCAATGATATAGCTTTAGTAGTGATAATGGTTATCACCAGTTATGACCTAGGGGGTTCACTACGGGCTATGTATCGAGGCACGAATGGAGATGGCGGGGGCGGGGCCTGGCCCGCGGGCCACACCAATTACCAATCGTCGACAATTGATCGACAGGGTCATGACCCTTTCATATCCAATCACAATAATTAACAACGATTACCCATAATTCAAATGAACTTCCGTTCTTGGTAAAAAGATCATTCTTTTTGCAGAATTGTGCAGCTAATGCATGCGCTTTCTAGTCTTTGGATTTCTGTGGTTATGACATCTACGCTCATGTTTATATGGTCTCCTTTGTGGCTATAGCATAAAGAGGCGCAGTGCAATTACGTGGTAACATTAATATTTTTTCATTGAGGGACTATTACATGCTTACTGATAACAATTGCATACTTGATGTGGCTTTTTTTATGTGTACTTCTGCCAGTGAGCCCTCGACATTCAAATGCACCCAAAAGAAACCGTAACAAAGTGCAACAATAATCTAATCTGTTGCTGTGCGCAGCTCGCGGAGGTTGAGAACGAGCTGGGCGCAGAGCAGCGGCGCGGGCGTGACGTCACGGCAGAGAACAGACGCCTCGCGAAGCTGCTCCAGGAGCTGCGCGCGCAGAGTGAAGAGGACCGGAGGAGCGCGGAGGAGCAGGGCCAGCAGAGCAGCGCGCTGCTGCTGCGCGTCAAGAGTCTCAAGCGTCAGCTCGAGGAGGCGGTCAGTTTGACTTTTTTTTACTTGTATGTATGAGTATTGCACTTGTAATGGACCAAAATATGTCATTCAAACGAAGATGGAAAATACATCATTTGCTTGAATCGTAGGTTACTTTAGGCTGTATCTTTGTCACTTTACAAATACAAGAATTGGGTATCCAAGAATTCAGGCACAAAGTTACAGGAAACGATAACAGCCTATTCTGTTCCAGGAGGAGATGATGGCCGCTCTAACCCTATCAAGTTACAGGAAATTATAAACAGCCGGTTCTGTTGCAGGAGGAGGTGGTGGCCATCACGATGAACAAGTACCGCAAGGCGCATCAGATGCTGGAAGAGTGCGAGCGTCACACTGACTCCTCTGAGACCCAGTCGAGCAGGCTGACGTCACAGGGCAGGCAGAGCAACAAGTCCATGTCCGTGGTGCGCGAGGTCACTCGCGTCGTCAGGGTTTAGGTTATCTCTGACCAACCCACAGAAATAACCCGTGTTAGGTTGAAGGTTAACCTTGGTTTAGGTAATCATCAACCAGATATAAAAATAGCCCATGTTGGTTGAAGATTGACCGTCTGGGTTCAAGCATCAAAAATTGGTCTATTTGGGTTGCACGTTAACCATCTTTGGTTTAGGCTTACCGCTTATTGCCAACTAAATTGTCGCAACAGCCTGTAGAGGTTTGTAGGTTAACTTTCGGAAGTTAGGTTATCTATCTTCAGTGTGGGAAACCTTACTGCCATTGTTTGAGGGGTAGTTATTGCTATGCCAATGTTTGAGGAGTAGTTAACACTAATCTTTGTTTTCTCTGTAAGGGGTTCTACCCAATCCCTGCAATCAACCATGCCCGCTAGAAGGTTGACCATTTAGGTTTTGATTATTTGCAACCAAATATCTCATGGCTTATCTTTTTTACAAGGATTAGATTGTATTCACAGTCTAGTGGCCTGGTATTGTTTATTGGCCCACCATTGTTTACGTTTCTTCATGATTTTGTATCGATTCTGAATCTAAGCTGCATGTGATTTCAGCCTTTGTTAATGGCTCGCAGTGTGGTTACATAAAGTGCCTTTATGATTTACTAAATGCATCTAGTTTCATTTAATGAAGTTCAAGTAAGTAGAAAAGTTATGCACAATTATTCAAGCAAGCAATAGTGGTGTACCTTTAAAGGATCCAAGATGTTAGTAAATTAGAATAAGAATCCCTGTAGTCAGTAGATGAAAGTTATCGAAGGGTTTCAAGTAGAGTTGTGTTGTTTCTGCTTCCTGCCTCAGGCCGTAGAGCGGAGCCTTATTCATGTGTTTTTGTGAACTAGCATAGAATTTTTTGTATTCAAATTTATGTAAATGAAACATAGAAGTAGGATGTTCTGAATCTTTCAAATAAATTCTGAAGATGCTGATGGTGTTTGAAGTTAAAAATGTGTGAACACGACATTTCTGCTCATGTTGGAAATATAGCAACAACGGCAGATTTCAATTGCTTGATGTATAACGACAGAGTATGTTGTAGGGTGTTTAACCCATGGATATATTAGTTAAAATGCACTTTGGGACTTCGGCACTTTGGCACTCTTTGGGACTTTTTGTCTCTGGGTCATCTTTAGAAAGCATTTCTAGCGATTTGCTAATATAATTACGGAATACAAGGTTTATGAAAAAGTTGTTTGAAGTGTACAAGATTTAACCCCAAGTAGGATATTTTAGTTAAAATGCATTAGTACGTTGACGCGATTTTGAAGCCTTTTACATGATTTTTATTCACTATAGTGTAGCAAAACCAATGAGGTATTAAGGACCGGGTGCAAAGAGTATTTATGTCCTGTTAGTGCCTCGGGCTTATTATTACTTTTTTAAAGATTTAATGTCACGCGGCTTCCAGTGAAGAAACAGCATTGCCCGTTAAGCTGCTGCTACTGCATGTTTGTTGGCAATAAAAAACGATGATACTTAGTCCAAAATAGAACACTTCATTTATCAACGTCTCCTTTATTAATCTTAAACAAGTTACAAAACTTCAATGAGCTAAAAGGCACAATAAGCAACACAATATATCGAAGTGAACACGTTCTTCCAATCCGATTACTGATTAGTCATTGATTCAATTCCTAACTGTACAGAATGCGTATGAGCAGTGTTCCCTTTAAGGGGGGTTGTACACCATATAAGGAGTAGTAGTACTGCATGAAACCTGTACAAGACTCTTAAGCTAGAGCTATTTACGAAAAATTTACAATTCAAAGCTTATTAACTTTTCGAACCATCAGAATCATCTCTGCCTTTTCACAGTTTCAGAGTCAGAAAAATATTTGACACCGCCTTAACCCCAAGTCAAACATTTTTATTTGAGCAGGCTTAAACCGACAGTCTTCAGTGGGGTCAATGCGGTCGAGCGACGCATTAAAATTTTGCATACCAGGTTTTAACTATAGAAGGCACACTGTTCAGTGTTCACAGAAAGATCTTGAAGGTCTACAATCAAAATTTTAAAACAACAATGTTTCTCGATCTTATCCGTTAGTTTGTTTCTGTTCAAATTCAAACACAATAGAAAGCCAGGGACCAGTGTTCACATCATATCCCATGCATGCTCAACGCTAGACTTGAAACGATTATGATGCAATATGGAATTACTGTACTGATGCATGGGCCTACTACGACAGACTAGGATTTTCTCAATACTAGTTGCCTAGCACCAATACTAGTTGCAACAGCGCTAATGTAGAATACTCCACTTTGACAAAAAAAGTTTTCAAAGCTAGCATAAAAAGCTTAATCGGTTCCACAGAGATTGAATAGAATTGAATATACTATACTATATACTGCTTCAAGTAGTACTATTTAAAAACGCTATTGATTAGGCTGTCTATTTTGTTACGTGAATTACGCGCAGTCATCATAATCATTACGCAATACGTTACAAGACCGTACTGCACATATAAAAGCACATGATTGATGGACTTGCAACACAGCACAATAACGAATATTTTGTATTATTTTTCAATGCGCATTCATGCCAAGCAAGCGAGATATTGATAGCCTGATCAGCATATAGCTAATTTTGTCATTTCTATCAATAATGCAAAAATAACGTATAACAGACGGATTACAACAATATCATAGCCAAACAATCATTACAGAAAGCCTACAGCCGCAGAAAACACACAAATCAAACATTATAATATTTAAATCGCAAAATAGCATGATTAACTATTTTTAGCCCTAATAGGTTTACATCATAAAAAAATTCTTTCAGGGTAGCGCTATATCGCAATATTTCCAGGTAATAAAGAATCATAGTTATTGCTGCCCAGACCATTAGCACTCAATTTACTCAATTGGGATTCAATTCAGCACTTTTTGCTATAAAAAACTGTATCATGATATTGTGATATTGAAATGTACCGTGTTTTAAATTATTCGACTCAACTAATTATTATTAACAGTCTTTCATACAGAAACTTAACGCTTCAATGTCACTTCATAACACTTCAGATTAAGATACGTGGCCTTATGCATGCATCGTAGCAACTTATGACAGAAAACGAACAATGGGATTCAATTCATGCAACAATTCATGCAAATCACTTTCATGCAACAACAAACATCTGCTGGACGGGTGAGCGATTGGTTCCAAAACTAGAAAATAATGCAAATACTTCGCAAAGCATAATTCTCAAACGTCCACGATAATGTATAAAAATGATAGTACATAAAAATCCATACGCTGTTTGAATGTCGGATCCATATACTTGATAGCAAGAGACCTACATGTATCCTGCACGGTGTCAATAAAAGTGTATCCTGCACGGTGTTCAACATTCCCTCAGATTTTCGGACTTGACTGTACAACTCCTACAGATTTCCTGCAATTTTCGCATCAAATTTTAACAGTTTATGGGACAGGTATCATCAGGGGCGGTTCTACGATGGGGATGAGACACGATGCATCCTTCTTCCCTCACTGACGTGTTAAACATAAAAGCTTTTGCCATGTTAAAGTTATGAAAGGAAGGCTTGCTTTACGCGAGGAAAATTAAAGCCATTATAGCAATCATCCCCCCACACCAGCATGCAGAGTTAAGTTTGGTCAAGTGGTAAAGGCAGTTGCGTGCCGAAATTATTTGTCGGCACTCCCCCCACCTCATGTTTGCGAGTTCTGAACCGAAGGAAAAAGTATTGGCTCGTGTGAGTTGTCCCCCCCACCAACAATTTCTGGAATCATAAGACATATGTATACACGAGCGTGTGTGAAAAATTAGAGAAGGCATTTTTTGACAACATTGTACTCTAAAAATAGACTCTACTTTTTGCCAATGCAAGAGCTGCAATCTGGAAGCACCAACAATGAACTGATCAAAGACACAAAAAACTAATATCACAAGAAGTGAACATTTCTTCCTCACAGAATAATCTTGATAGTATACAATGATATCGTTGCATAACGACAAAATTAGTCATCGATACCAATTATAATCGGCAGCCAAATATCGCATTGCTGCTTCGTTATCTTCAAAATATGTACACGCCGTACTTAAACTTTAACGAAGAATAAACTATTAGAAAGAAGCGAGTAAACAAAAGTTATTATATTAAAAAAAAAGAACTCGCTTTCATATCCAACAATATCTTTAAGGCCTAAATTGCTTCACTTACGATATTTTCACATAAATTCATCTTTTTGCTGTCACATTGATAAAAAAAATCATGATGATGAACGTAGCTGTTTGAAAGCCCTGCCTAAATCTCGATAACTTTTTATCAATATAAATAACTTTAGGATATACTCATGCATTGCATTTTGAAGACGCAAGAAAGTAGGCTAACTAAAGCACAAAAGCACAAAAGCACAAAATTGAAACATAAAGCAGCACTTCACCTAGCAGCCAAGTACCACCTGCCCATTAGCCTAGCTCATCTGATCCCCTAAACAAATTCCATTCTTTTCTTCAGAGCCTTTCCTTCCGATGCACATTCTGCACATTGTGAGATCAACCAAGACCCCAACACGGAGGGAGCAATGGGGTTCTGGTCCCTGAATGAATCTATTGGTCTTGGACGCACCGATCATTGGCTGAGGTCTAGGCCTGCTGTGCTGGAAAGTTTAGTAAGACCACAATCTCTGCAATCCACATTGTTATCAAGCAAGGGTCCAGGTCCCGATTCACGAAAAATTCGTAATATTTCCTAACTTGATTCCTAAGTCAGTTTGACCAAAAATAAAATCCATTCGCTGCACGACATGACGTCATTATTCATCTGCCAAACTACCTAGATCCCTTTCGAATGCTGATTACGTATCTGTTCACGCAGGACAGGAACACACATAACTGATGCTCTAATCTTTCGCCAACTGAACTCAGCATAGAGTTTTTAGCTCGCTAAAAGCAGGCAGAATTGTTTCGTGACACAATACTGCACGATTTTATATTCAAAACAGTTGATTTCAAAGAGGATCCCACACAAGCAGGGTACTATAAACCATAAATCACGCGTGAACATAAAATTAAGGTCAGAGCTGCATTATGGTTAGCCAGATAGAGTTAGAGATGCGCTAGCGTAAGGGCCAGGTCAAGGTTAGAGCAAAGGAAAAAAAAACCCAGAGTTTTTGTGTGAAATAGGTTACAATACAATGCCAGTGTGTGGTCTTTTTGAAGGACAACCTTTAGGCTACAACTCCATCCTCATACAAAATGCCTATTCGATGACCACTTCCCTCCTCCCCCAATGAGCTCCCCTTCCCCCCAGCAAATCAACCCTTATGTCGTTGACATTCCTGATCCCGCATCTATCACCGTAGCGCTATACGGTGGCGGATCTTCCATCGGTACATTCACCTCAACCGCCGTCGCCTCCCTCGGAGAATCGCACAACGCCGCACTTCCGTTTACACACTCGATCATTCCGGAAGCTTCCGCCGGAACTTCCACTCTGTGATTCATCGTCGGTGAAACCGGAGGACTCGCGGAGGTATCGTTAATAAAGGCGCTGTTGCACTGACCCCCGACGTCAGGTGGCGACACCTCTAGTTCGATCTCCTCATACTTGGGTGGGTCTTTGCTGAGGGAGTCGTAGTCGGGCGGCGTGAAGGCGTACGGGTTGTTCGGGTCAAAGATGTCCGTCGCGCCGCGGGTCATCTCGGGCACGCCGCGTGACTGGGAGTCATCTGCTCACGACAATATATGGAAAACATCTGAACAACTTTATATATGCAACATCCGGAATGACAGAATGTTGGGAATAAGCAAAATCTTGCTGGTAAAAATATACATGTAGAAACCATGCTTCGTCAAACATACTGCCCCATGGCATTGATATACAGTGGTTAAAGTGGAAAGCAAGAGGTGGGGGGTCTCATATAAAAAAAAAACGCCAACTAAGTTACAATGGCAAAATAAATGTTTTTTCTTTGCCATTTTTAGGAGTGCGTAACCCCTAGTCAGAACTTTGAACGGCTTTGTGACTCTGCGGCTCTGCTGCTCTAAGTGGCTCTGAGCGGCTCTGAGAGGCTCTGTCATGCAGATCCATTAAAATGGCCTATGAGTAAGTTCGCCTACTGTAAATGTCAATGATTCTGGTCTTTCGTTTATGGAACAGGATCTCAATATTATTGAAAGTGCCGCGGGTCCCAGATGCGAGGTGCCGGGTCCCACATTTGAGGTGGCCAGTCTCTAACATAAGCTGCCGGGTCTGAGACCCGGCGGGACCCGGCCCACTTTAACCACTGGCTACATGTAAGCTCAAAATAAAGCTGCCAGACGCCACACAATTTTCTAGACAAATAAAATTTAAAGGAATTAAATATAAGAGGATTATTACATGATACAGAAAAATAAATGCGAGATATAGAAGAAAATATAAAAGAAGATAGAGAAGATATAGTACAGAAAAGAACCTTGGTCAAGCATGTCACCCATAAACAATACTGATCCTTGTGATATATCTATTAAAATAAGATATGGCCCACATTCTAATTTTATTATTCTAACTTAGCCAACTAATATACTACTATATTGCCAACTTAATCTGTGGAAACATGTTATTACACTGGTTTCGACGTTCGTACTTTCAAGGTGTGCTTTTCAGTACCTAGCACGTTGACGTTCGTACTTTCGACGCAGCAGCGCTGACAGACCGCCCACGAGCTGCAGGGACAGCGTCTGCAGCAGACGCAGCTTGCGCAGACGGGCTTGCTGCGCTGACACCGGTTGATGCAGCAGCAGCCGAGAATCAGCACGAATAGCAGGGACATGGTGACCACGCTCACGATCGCCTCCCAACTGCTCACAGCCACACAACATTAGGCTCAAACAAGCTCAGTTGTTCACATAATATGTTCTAAACTGATTTTTAAATAATATTTGTTGGTCTGTGGCTAAAATAAAGCTTTGAGTTTCATTTCTTTTAAAAGTATGCGCATCAAAGCTTGGGCCGTAATTTTTAGGTAGTTTAATTTGTTTAAGATTACTTTATTTCTTGCTGAGGACTTTCAGCTTAAAATGATGGTTGTGTCCGATTTTTGTTTGGTTTCTTTGGTTAAGTTGCTTTTGGTATTTTGTTTTTATTTTGTCTCAAAAGAATAAACTTCACAATATTAGGCCCATATCTAATTTTACTATTCAATTTAATAATATTATTTGTTTATTTCTATTAACGTGCCACTCATTCCAAGACGATAAAAGCAGGGCCTAAGCAAAGGATATTAATTTCTTTCATAGCGCAAGGAATTAAGAAAATGATTTTATTTTCTATCTCTGATATGTTGCATGGTATTGTACATAGTGTTGCTCTTTTTATCCCCTAGTCGGACATTATAGTTAAAATGCACTGTGCGACTGCGACTTTGTGACTGCGACTTTGGGACTTTGGGACTTGCGACTTTGGGACTTTGGGACTTGCGACTTTGCATCCACTCCAGTCTCCTCCGCGACACGCAGCGAGCCTCGACGAGTCTGTCTGGCATGGCGCTATTTTGAAGCCTTTTTCATCAGTCTTCTTCACTATAATGCAGCAAAACCAATGAGGTATTGACCAATGACTATACTTTTACTCCTATCGACCAATATGCCTAGCTTACAGCTGATTCTTAAGACTTGCCCGAATTGGCATGCACCAGCGATCTGGGTGTGTCGCGCCCACAGCCTGCATGTCTGTATGGTAGGCGACCGCAGATATTAAATTTTGTCACACTATGTGCATAATGTTAAAGATGCCTGCCATAAAATTCTACGCCTGTATTACGATAACCCTGTGATAAAAACAATTTTGTCTGGACGACCTAGGATTCTGAAACAGAAGTGCCGACTAAAGCACCACGAAACGAAACAGCGTTGAAACGACACCGACTTAGTTTTTAAATTCAGAAGGCGCGTATTATAACATGAATGCATGTCAAAATTTGAATGCAACAACCTGGCGAAACCGCCCATCGACACACATCAACAACATTCCAACAGTGGCCTACATTGATGTCTTTGAGCATGGTAATCCACTGCGTTGCTATGCGTGAGAGGAAGCGAGGAATTTAACATTATTCAGATTCACGGTTTTATGACATAGAAACATAACTACTTAAACTATAGCGTCGCTATGGACAGGTTGGAAAGGCTCAACTGCAGCGGTCTCAGATAATGTAGGTCAAAACATGCTCAACTTTAAGCATGGCAACATCATTATTAGCCTAGATGGACATTACTGAGGACAATTTTGAAAAGTCAACAAAATTCAAAATAACCCTTCGACCTACAGTCCCCGATACAGTAGGCCTACATAATGTGATAGACCGGGCAGCAAAGGTCATCTTGACAATTGACAAACCAGTATCGTAGGTACAAAGACCTTCTAGCTCAAAACCCACATTGATTACAGGGCTTTAAGGGTGATTCAAATCCTCCTGAAATATCAATATTTATTTTAGATTCTTTGATGTTAAAATCTGGGCCATTAAGTGGTATCGGCTAGATCTGAGAGCAGCCGAAGAACAGAGCTAGTTCGGACAGACACAGTAGAAAGTGGAGACAACTGCGGAGGTCATTAACAGATTAGACCGCTTGGCACAGCACGAACGCTAATTATTCATGCCTCTAAATCAGCTTGACAGTGGTAATAGCTCAAATAGAACGACCAAGGAAGATTGATAATAATAATCGTTAAGCCATCATTATTTTACAGTCTTTGGCAATGCAACTAAATTTTGTGGACATTTTAATTGCACATTTCGGAACCTTGAACATCAGTAGCCTGCCAGTAGGCCTACCATTATTTTGGTTGATTTAAAAGTTTAATTGTTTCATATTTATCAAAATCAAACTGCGAATCTGCAAGAAAATGCTCTGCCGGCCTATTATTAACTATATTGTATGGCCTTCTTCTTCTTCTTCTTCTTCTTCTTCTTCTTCTTCTTCTTCTTCTTCTTCTTCCCCTGTGATTTTAACGACCATGTATAGTAACGAAGACTATTACAGTATTACTGTCCGTGTATGGCCCTCGGCAGCCTGGCTGACCTATTGTAGCAGTGCAGAGGCTTATAGCAACCGATGTTTCACAAAACACAATGTGTTTTCTTGCCAATAATAGATTGAGCTCACAGCCAATCAGACGATATCTCTGCCGCCTCCTATAACAGTCAGCTGAACCAGGTACATGCAGATCGGTCGAATTCAACAAAGGCAACAGAGGCCCAACTGCCGATCGATACAAAGTGAGCTAGGCTATTGTCAGGTAGCAACACTAGACTGAAGTCGTTCATGCATAGTAGCTCTCTCGCTACGAAAGTAGCCCGTAGCTCTCTCGCTACGGTTGGCTGAACGCCATGCATTCGGCTAACACTGCTTGCTTGGCGCCCTAAGCCGTACGCATTATAATGCCAGAATAATTACACCAGGACCCACAAATTACCATAAAAGTGTCAACAATGTTATACAGTAATACTTCAGAGGCGCAATAGAACAAGAGTGGGTCAATCGAGAGCTGTATTAAAAAGGGATGTTATAAACAGAGCGGTTAGGCAGAAGTGAAAGGTTTCACTTCATTTGACATTCTCTACGATTCTTTTCACATAGGGCCTACTAATTTTTATAACATCTTTCCATTCTTTCCCATAGGCCTACTAATTTTAATGACATCCAATAATGGTTATTAGTAAAAGCAAGCATATTTCTTGCTTGTGAAGTGTCTTGAACAGCAAAGAGTGGATCAATAGCACACAACCACTTTGAACCTGTGAAATTTCCAGCATGTTCTGCGACTTATGACTAGGACATAGTCACGCTATGAGGTTTGCTGAGAATAGGCCTAGCCTCAATTGGACAAAACCAGGTAGCATTAGTTTGACTGAACTTCAGACAGCACAAGCGGTGTATAAATCAGTTTTCTACCCTGAGGCTGATACTGAGTCAGTGCAGTTTTTATGACTTGGAAATTACATTCTGCCATACGCAACTTCAGCGAACGTGACAACCAAATTATTGTTCTTACATTTCAGTGGCGGCTTATTGGTCAACACTTATTTTCTACGATCAGCCCTTTTGGAGTTACTTTCCTATTTTTAATGCACTTTGCAACTTTGTTTCGGAATTTTAAAATAGGAATCGGCTGCTAGCTGGGTATTTTTCTCATTCGAGCAAACTATTTGGCCATTGCCAACTAAAGCATACAACTAAATAGTTAAGGGTTTAATTCCTTAAGCAGGAGTAAATGAGTTCAACTTCTCTAGTGCACTCTACCCTAATGGATGATTATTTGCAGGGCTGACGAAATTAAGCACCTTTGCCAAGGGTGCACGAAGTGACT
>JAQIWG010005845.1:0-14017 GCA_034695025.1 Chamaedrilus cognettii | reverse complement strand
TAAAATGATCTAAAAAGTGGTGACGCAATAAATGGAGGACCCCTGATGTTCGGCCATCACCAGTGACTGTTCTAGCTATAGTGCAGTATTACTTGTGTCGTCATGTGCGTAGTCTGTGGTTAATCATGCCCAACGTTGCTGTTGGATAGATTGAAAGCGGTTCTCGTTTCTTCTAATCAGTACATCACAACGTCCGACTACTGTGTTGGCCAAGGTTTTAATTCATCGCGTTATCAGAAATTTGTTCAAAATTACGTATAAACAATTTATGTATTCAATGAGAAAAATAAATCAGAACTATTAAAGAAATTACGTATAAACAATTTTCTGTATTCAATGCGAAAAATAAATCATTTAAATGGATGCACAGGCAACATGTTGGTAACGGAATTGAACATCGGTTTTTTTTAAATCTCATAGTTACTTCTATTCCAATCAACTTCTTTTTTGGTTAGACTCGAGAGTTGCAAGTGCGGAAGCCACAAAATAATAAAACTGCTTTGGGGATTCCGTCAAAAATGCCGGAGCCATTCTTAAACCATACAGAGTGCACTCAATTTAGTGATTACGAAAGTTCCACTGATATCTCAAATAGCCTACCGACTTATTATTGAATATTCCTTTCAGTATACTGTGGTTAATGTAATAAATACAGCATTTGAAATACATTTTCCATTATACACATTTGCATATAATGTGTATTTAATATACCAACGAAGATACTTCAACATTTTTTATTTTGTCAATTGCCTGACGGGCCACTTCAAAGCCACTCAAGGGCCGGGTCTAGCCCGCGGGCCGCCTACTGAATAGCACAGCCGAGAAGCGGCTCAAAGATCGTAATATATGCTAATTTTCGGATGCTTACCGCGCCTGCACCCTAATTTGAATACGATTTTTAACGTTAGATTCAGTTTTACTTCGGTTTAGGTAGGGATTTCGTAAGGATTAGGCAGGGTATGGGTTAGGTTTAGATTTAGGGTTAGAATAGTTAATTTGTGGTTATATTTGATTGATAATGTATTTACATTAACATTCAAATGAGCCTGCGAATGCGGGGGGATGCTCCAGAATTAGCGTATATTACGATCAGTGAGCGCTAAGTCAGCCGCAGGCAGGCTCTTCAATATTTGATGTCTCCTCGCAAATTGCGATGCACTTTGGGGTCGATTGTGATAAAAAGGCTAAAAGTGCATCGCAATAACCGCGATGCACTTCCACTCAGTAGGCTATTGTGCAGCACGATAAGTCAGACCGTCTTGCAAGTTCTGCAATACATACACACTTGGTGCATTTGCAAGACTTTGAACTTTATATTTAACAATTTGCACGGTACTCTTAAAATTTTACATTGCTAAAGTTTACTCGTAGGTGGGCTATATTAAGAAACTAAGTGTATAACCAGCTAAGTGTATAAAATCAATTTAGCATTTTAAGCAAAGCTTCGATTAAAATATCTCCAGATTCAGGGTATCTGTCATTAAGAAGAAGGTTAACAGCCAAGACTTTTTATCAGATTAAATCTCAACAGTAGAATTGAACATAAAAAATACACTGCACAAACGAAAAAACATCAGTAGACTTCTGAACTTTGGAAAACCAATTATATACATGCAAAATACGATACAGAAACAACGAAAAAAGAACTCAGTGCTTTTCTATAAAAGCGATCACTGTAAACTTCAAGGTTTTTATCAGATTGAGACTTTGCGACTGCTTGGAAGATTTGATTCTCAATATCCAGAAACAACAACATGAACCCATTGCTTTTCTATAAAAGCAATCACTGTTAAATTCAAGGCAGCGTTTTCTCCAATAATGTTACTCTGTGCCTGCTTGAATGATCAGACCGCTATGATGGTTAGACATCGCAATGCGTGAGTAGAAGATTTCTGATCAAACAAAAAATTTACAAAATAAAATGTATCGATGTGTGTCCTATGTCAGAGTACAAAACGTGTGAACACTTTGAACAAACTAAACAGTTTTTAAAAAACCGACAACTTAAATGCATATCCTACAATATCGAGAGAAAATAAAGCGCTAGAGTGGCTAGAGTTTAGAAGATGGCAGTGGAATGAATGTTTAGTAGATTCGATCGTTGGCACGTTGTTTCACGAACGACTAGAACTCTTCATCACGGGTCGTTACACTTCTCTAAAAAGCAAAAATAAGACAATAATTACTCGCTTTACATCAACAGCAGAAACAAGCAGTTGCAGACCAGCAGTACGAGTACTAAATAGATTAAGATGTAGCAGCATGAAAGGTTATGAATATTATTATCATACGCTAGTTAAATTTCATGTAACTATCTCTACATTTATGAGTATCTAATCTCAGGCTTATTAACTCTTTATCCTATTACGAAAAAGCATGACGATTGCACCTGACTAAGCTGGCAGCTGGAGGCCTCACAAAACATGACAGTTTTGGCATGATCGCCGTGTTCTTTAGAACGGGTCCCGATTTGGGATCATTATGATTTTTTCTACGTGATCCCCACGATATAAAGGTCAAAAGTGAAGCGGAATTTTTTTGCAAAAAGAAAAATCTACTTTGTAAAAAATAAAAGCAATTTTTAAAAAAAAGAACCTGAGAAAATTCTTTTAAAAATCAAGCACATTCCACATAATGCATACTTTCAATTTAATCTCCGAGCTGCGTCCGGGCCGCGTCCAAGTTAATTAATTTTGAAGGGTTTTGTCAATGTTAATTTTAAAGTTAAGTTTAAGATTTAAAGGGATTTGGCGACTTATTAGTTAATTTTAAGTTAAGCTTAAGTTTTAAAGAGATTTGGCGACTTTCAATCTAATCTCCGGGCCGCATCCAAATTAAATTAATTTTGAAGGGTTTTGTCAACGTTAATTAAGTTTTAAAGGAATTTGGCGACTTTCAATTTAATCTCCGGGCCGCGTCCAATTTGATTAATTTTGGAGTGTTTTGTTTACGTTAATTAAGTTTTAAAGGGCTTTGCGACTTTCAATTTAATCTCCACTCGCATCCGGGCCGCGTCTGATTTAATTAATTTTGAAGGGTTTTGTCAACGTTAATTAAGTTTTAAAGGGATTTTATGATTTTCAATTTATTTTATTAAATCAATTAAATTTGCTTTTGGTAGATACCGGTCGCTACCGGATTTATTTCAAAATGGTTTCGGCAACGTTCAATTTTGCTTTCGGTAGCTACCAGGAGAAGACTCTGAATGACTGTGAAATGAATCCAGCCGCTTGGCTGGCCTCGGTTTTAAGGCCGCTTGGGGGGATAAATAGTTAAAGGGTTATCTCTTTAATCCTTGATTATTATGAAAAAGCATGACGTTTACACCTGACTATGCTGGCGGCTGGGGGCCTCGTAAACCCTGACGTTTATTGGCATGATCACCAACAAAACGGGTCCAATTTTCCAAAATCTGAATCTCTGCTCCTATGAAAGCTAAAAATACAAATTTTATATAAATCTTTTATTCATACACGAAGTATGCCATCAACAAGCACACAAATAAACACAGCGGAACACCAGCATACAAAGCAGAGCATCAAATGAGAAGCTGGTTCAAAAATTCAGATGTACCGTTTTAAATTTAAATGAACACTTATTATATGGTACACGCGTCATTATTTAGATGAACAAATGCATAATAAAATGATGCCAGGCATCAGATACAACACAGGTAAGCCCACAGTCAAAAGGTTTCTCTGACTCCCCGACTCGAGAAGCGCTCCTGATGACAATAACGCCTCTCGAATCAAAGAACCAGGGTGCTAACGATGCCTTGAAGAAATCATTCATTTTGCACAAAACTGCTCGTTTTGAATTAAACCATCCACTTATAGATACAATTTAATCAACAACCAAAAATTTGTGTGGTAAACATGTGGTCATACTTGAAAGATGTACAAAATAGTACCTGGTGAAGTTTCATGAGCCATGACAACGTCGTCATGGCAATATTTAAAACTATCAAAGACTAAGTTGGAGGTATTTCAATTTCACATATCCTACTTCAAAAATAATTCAAATCGCAGCAGGGTTCCGTCACAGTGTAGCTTAGAGTAACGGAACCAAATGCAAGCATAGCAAAAAAGTGAAAAAATTAATTTTATTTCTAAATGCAAAATTGATTGAGATTGAAATTTGAAGATATATAAAGTTTCCATATTCAATTTTTCACATTGTGATGCAAAAAGTGTTCAAGTCGGAGAAAGCGTGGCATCATAGCGTATCATTTTTGGAACACATCCAAGAGATTTTCATTGTGAAATAAAGCCTCCAAATATTTTTTATATCTGGTAGCAACAAGTCGCCACCGCTTCACCGCTTTTATTCCAAAAGGGTTTTGGAAACGTTCAATTTTCCTTTCGGTAGCTACCAGTCGCTACCAGATTTATTTCACTGAAGAATTTAATTTGTTGTTTGGCTAGGTGTCTTTTTCTAAAGCAGTAGCCCACAGTATAGGTTATATTATATAGGCCTTATCTTCAGTGGCGGCGCATATATATAATCTTGAAATATTATTTTTTGATCCTCCCATGCGCCTTACCCCCCCCTTACGCACGGGCCCCGGTGGTCAACTAAAAAATCTAGGACAATTACCCGTCAATTGGCCTTTTGAGGACGATTTGTCTTCAAATTTCTACTAGCCGCCATCAATTTGCTGTCAATTTGCCGGCTAATTATCGACAATTTTTCCGGGACTTTGCCGCAATTTGAAGACAATTTACCCGCAATTGACCGTCAATTGGTGGCAATTTGTCAAAGATTTCTCTTCAATTTTCTTGTTAAGATCGGTAATTTTGCGTCAATTTGCCGGCAATTTTCCGGCAAATTGCTGGCAATTGACCGTCAATTGGAGCTATTTTGCCGACGATTTGTCTTCAATTTTTTCTAACGGCCGGCAATAAGCAGTCAATTTGCTGTCAATTTACAGACAATTTGACTGGAATTGACCGGCAACTGACCACCAATTGGCAGCAATTTCCCAACGATTTGCTTTCAATTTTCTACTAACGGCCGGCAATCTGCCGTCAGTTTGCTGGCAATTTGCCAGCAATTTGCTGGCAATCAGCCGGCAATCTGCCCGCAACTGACCGCCAATTGTCGGCAATTTTTGCAACTGTCGAAAATGATGTATTCCTAGGCATACAGCAAGTAATTTGTTTGAATCATTTTTGCTCTTTAATATGCTGGAACGTTCTCTAGAACAAAGGCTGCAAAGCCCTAGCGAGAAACCTACTGCATGATTGGACGTCATCACGGGTCCGACTGAACCATAATTCCAACATAAACCTATACCAGAAAAAACATAGCCTCTGCTAACAAATAACACGAGGTCGCTGGCATACGAAATAAAGAACCCGTCTCTCTTTTCTACTTTCCAATCATGTATACATATTATAAATACAATACCGTACTCTAAAATTGTTAGAGTTAAGTGGTTTGATTTAAACAAGCAAGTAAGTTTAATGTAAAACTGCAAATTTCGAGACGATTAATATCATCTTCTAACTATGAATGGGGAAATTCTGACCTTTGCATGCCACTTCTAATATTGTCAAGACAAAATTATATATCTTAGAGCAAGTACAAAAAGCCCACAAATATATATTTGCCAATCAAAACACAGGGTTTTCCTGGTATAGGGTTGAGGCATAGGTATAGCTATGTTGAAACGCGGACCGACTTACTTCTCTCTTCTTTCATGGATCGGCCGCTGTCCCTCTTCTGGTGATATTATATACCTGCACCATCTAACGATTTGGAGGTAAAAAATATTAAACAAAAAAACAAGTTACTGCAACAAATTAATGAATCATAAATGATTTATCGACCACTTTGATTCGTAAATTAATCCAAAAATCAGAAATAGAGCGACCACTCACGATGCTTCCAGCGTGGCACTGGCGAGTATAAGATCCCTGTTCAAACGATTCAGCTGCACCGCTGACATCTGTCGTCGCTGACTGGTCAACAGCGATCCGTCCTTGTTCATTGGCTGCTCGGCCCGACCAATCGCATTTGAGCTAGAGTCCTTGACCAACTGTCCGCTGGCCGCGCCAAGCGGCATCAGGACGTCAGCAAAGTTCGGCAGCGACTTTGACTGCAGTCTCGTCCGGGTTTTCCCCTGCAACACCCCGCCCCCGGTCGTCGTCAAATTAGGCGCGGCATTCGGCGCACCATTGTCCATTACGTAGGCTCTAAATAAACGGAATTCCACTGGAGTCTGAGTTTCCACATCGTTTCTCTCCATTCCGCCTCGGGTGGACGCGGACTCCTGGAAAACCTCCTCGTCGTTTGTCAAGATCGACTCGTCAAAGTCCACATCGATTCTTGTGCCCCTCCCATCGTCGTAGTCCACGCCGAGCTGCAGCGAGATTGCCGAGCCGACGCCACTTGAGCACGGCATGCTGAGTGTTGACTCGGCTGACGCCATCTTGTTTTCCTGACGCGGCTCCGCGTGCGCTGCGCAGTTCAGCGACAGTCGCTTGCGCACGTGTGTTTGATCATCGTTTGCGGTGGCGAGTTCTTGCACTGTGTCAGCGGTGTGGTATCGCCGCTCGCTGCGATCTGCGCGCCGCTGATTCAGACGCGTCGTTTCCCCACCGGAATTTTTCATGGGGTCGTTGCAGTCGTCCCCCCTTTCTTCGTAGGAGTCGCCTCCCGCGTTTACTCCTTCGTTGCAGCGGTAGGATTTGAGGCGGTGGAGGGGGGGGAGAGGCACGGAAAGGTGATCGGTGTCGGAGAGACCGGGGGCGATGGAGAGATCGAGACCGAGGATTGATGGAGCGGATAACTGGGTGCGCATGGTCGGGGCGTGCGGGGCGGTGGGGGCGTGATTGTCTGCAATCCCCCAATCATCAGAGTTAAGTTTAGCATTGATGCCACACGCGTAGCGTTACGCATGCTCGTTCTATGCAACTGCTAAGCAGTTGCACTACAAGAGTAGTGCAACTGCTCAGCCTTTAATAATAGCATAGGCCCACGCCACCATAGTCGATTTAAAAGCGTAATGCTACGCCGGTACGCTTCAAATTAGGCGTACAATTGAGAAAAAACTGATTTTTTAGGAGTACTACGCCTACTAAACTTAACACTGTTAATCATAGTCAACAACCAGCGTCACCGGTGGGTCATGTTTTCGGAAGTAATCATGCAAGTTAAAAGTAGCGCACAAGAAATTTTCGTCAAACTAAACTTTTGTGTTCAGATTATCGGGAGGTTTAAATTACGTCCCATAAAATATTCAGGTGTAGCATTACGCGTGAAAATCGACAATGGTGCATAGGCTCACGCTGCTTTTAAAAGGAGTTGCGAGGAGTTTTGACGAGTTGCGTTACGTCTGTTCTAGAAAGAGCAGCAGGGACGCTACGCATGTTTTTATCAGGGCCAACTTGACCTTGCCTATGCGCACAAAATAATGCTAAATAACGGCAAAATATATTTGGCACTAAAATCGGCTGCGTTCAACACACCAACTTGTTACGAGGACCGTACCGATACTTCGACACAGCTCACAGAATCATATTTGTGGACAAACCCTTTGAGGGCCAATCCATAAACGATAAGAATATTAAAAAGCAGCAACATCGTTTGCAGTGTACACACTTTATGAACACTAATAAAAATGCGCCCAATATTCAGCTTAAAAGAAGCTGATCTCCAAAAGGCCGAAAGTGATAGCACATTAATATGGTAATGAACAAATGCATAGCAGCACAAATCATACAGTGTACAGTGTTACAATAAGTGAGATATCCTTCCTGCTATAATGTGTTTCAGTAAATCCCACACTACAATACAGCATTTCAATAAATGTGACATTCTTCCGGCTACAACGTATTCCAACAAATCCCACACTACAACACCTCACAAACCGTGAGTTGCAGACCGCGGCCTGTCGGTTCCCCCGCCCATCCCGCCCCCTATCGAGTGGCTCGTCGCATAGTTGGGCAGGAATGTGTCTGCGGAGCTGCAGCTGTCTGTGCGGCCCACTTCGCCCCCGCCCCCGCCCAGGTCGACAGAGGGCGGGCGGTCGAGGAAGGGCGGGTAGTCGTCGTCGGGGTCGAGGTCGTAGAGGTCAAGGGTCAGCGCGTCACTTCGGGTCAGGTAGGCGTGACGCTTCTCCTTGTACTCCATCTAGTCATGATAATAGCAGGGCTCATAGCACCGGGAGGGTTGCGGGGTTGGACCACCTATATAATTCTTGACCTCATCACTTCAAGAAAAAAAAACCAAGGGGATGGTCGATTCTAACACTACTGTACAATTTTTTTTTCGACCTCGCAATGCAGAAAAACAATCTCTGGTTAGATCAATTTATGGTTTATTTTATCACCGTGACTAATTCTTCACAAGTGAAGCATGTAAACAAAATGATTGATAAGGTTGGTTCAATAGCGTCAATTTACTTTTTATACATTTAAAACTGCAATTTCATGGCTAGCATGTAACTTAATTCTACTAATATCCGTGTACGGTAGGAGTTAGGCACAGGTAAATCCTAATCTGAGATCTATCTTTTTTTGTTTAACCTCTTTACTTTATCGAGTTGCACTATTTGATTCGAATTTTGAAGTGTACTGAAGCAATGAATGTGAATAAAAGATGGCGTTACCTGTGCCTTGGCGACGTTGTCGAGCCAGAGCTTGGAGTCGCCGTGCAGCGTGTAGATAGACTGAGCCATGTGGTACTCGTTGAGGTAGAGCAGCATGAAACTCGCTGCACAACGCAATCCAATCTAAAATGAGTTCATTCAACAAACATCGGCGAAGTGTTGTGGCCGAGTGGTCTAAGTCGCGGAGCTCCATTTTGAGTCACTTCGTGCACCCTTGGCAAAGATGGTCTAAGCTCGTCAACGCTGCAAATAATCATCCATTAGGGTGGAGTGCAGTAGAGAGACTAAAGATAAATTGGCAAAATGAAAAAGGTTCCTCTGTTATTTCAAGTGTCGCGGAGGAACAGAGTAGTAAAAACTTCACACTGATCCACCCATTATCACGTAATAATAACAAGATATAATTTTATCCACCCAGGTACCCCGGAGTTAAAATAAACATAAGGTTTAACTTAATTCAAATGACTGTCATAATTTGAAGGAGGGAGGAGCTGTAATCGTGCATTTGGTTTAGTATTAGTGACTGGCACTAATACTAAACCAAATAATTCATATTGAACTGCATGCTGTTTTTATTATGATGATATTCAAGTTCAGCTTACTGAGATCTCGCAGACTGTGCAGCACGATCTTGTCCAACCGCATCGGAGGCTTGATGACCTTTACCTTGTCTCCGCGCTTGGCCATCGGCTTGGTTATCAGCAGCATATCGGTGAAGAGGAAACAGTACACGTCCATCTGCAAAGTAACACAGTTATGTTTTACATCATGTTTATATACGTTTATATAATTATGTATATTATGTTTTACGTTAAACAATTATGTTTTACAACAACGTTAGTAAACACAATGCCACAGCGAGGCGCTGTGGTGTAGTGGTTAAGGCATAAGACGCGAGCTCCAAAGATCTATGTTCAAGTACCGGCGCCGGCAACTATGAAACCACGGCGTTACAGGCCCTTCAGCAAGGCTGTGAAACACACAAGTGTCGCTAAGTAGCTGCTAACCCCGGGCCAGATAATGATATATTTGGTTGGCGCCAGGAAGGGCATCTGTTCGCAAAAACTCAGCTTTAGCAGTCTTCATAAGGGCGCTAGATGTGTAACCTATGTAAAAAGCAGAACATGTACAGGATGACTTCAAAAAGGTGATTACTTGCAGTAATCAGTATATCCACTTTTCAATAAATTCCATTTTTAGTTTTACACCTTTTTTTCGCAATTACTTAAAGAAATTGTGCCACATTTAACACGCATGTACCCTGTACAAGTACCATTTGGGTGGTCAGACTCAGATGCGTATGAGGTATCAGTCGATGCATGAACTAATACGGGCGTCGGGCAGCTAGAGAGGGAAACGCATTCCCCATCGACAAAACTAAGGGCTGATTTCTCCAACACGGACTTAATGGTGGTTCAGGATTTAACCCACCATTTTGCATAGGTTAAATCCTGAACCACCATTTAATCTGTGTTGGAGAAATCAGCCCTAAGACTTCTGTAAACAGATGCATGACTGCTTCCATAGTAGCTCAACTATAAGGCAATACAATAGTTTCAAACTAATGATCACAATTGATCATTGATGATATGTACACTGATAGGGAAAATGAAGACAAACTTTGGAGTAGGTGTCCTTGAGCTTGAGGCCACCCTCCAGCAGGAGGATCCTCATCTCCTGCTGGCTGCACCCTGGCACCGGACCATTCAGGTCCAACTTGCAAAACTCATTCACCAACTGAGCAGATTACACATTCTACATCTGAATAGATAACTCATCGCTTATCTGATCGGATATCTATACCTGAATAGATAACACATTGTAAATCTTTACTAAAAACACACACAACAAAATGACTTCTAGTGTTCAATACTATAGCATGTAAATCTAATATACTAATAAATAAATAAATATGACACAAATTTAAATAGAAAGATCATATCAAAACCTTACACCAACCCCAAATGTTCAATTTAGAGTTAATCCGAATCGATTCGAATCGATACGAATCAATACGAATCCAGATCTTGGCTACATATTGGATTTCAGCTAATCCAAATCTATCATACTTAAGAAGATAAATTATATTTAAGACTTGGTAGGTTGAAATGAGCCGACACGCTTACTAAAGCACTACGCAGCGAGGCGCTGAGGTGTAGTGATTAATGCATCGGACTGAGAGTCCAGCACTTGACTTGCCCCGCGCCGGCAACTATAAAACTGTGCGTTACAGGCCCTTCAGCAAGGCTGTGAAACACACAAGTGTCGCTGGCTGATAATCATCGTCCAGGATTTAAAAAAATTCCGGTTGGCAACAGAAAGGACATCCGGTCATAAAAACTCAGCTTCAACATAAAGATCTTACCCGTGTTGACACAGACACGGCGTTACAGGCCTGCCCGTAACGCATTAGAATGGACGTCAAAAACGACGGTTATGAAATTGACAAGCTGATTAAAGCGGTGATGCGCGCAGACCTTGACACACTCGTCGTTGGGCGCCTCGACGGCGTCGTACGACTCGATGCGGTCGATCATCAGCGAGAGCTGCTTGCACTCCTGCCGCTGACGCATCGCGAGGTTCACTTGCAGCACAAACCTCTCCACCTGCTCCACCTGTCGAGTGAGACAAACAACAGACGTTCACTATCCACCAACAGCTATGACAGTTGCTACATAACGTTACACATTAATAATTTATAAGCTTAATTACTTTTGATAAATAACTAGCCCAGATTAAAGAATTTGAACTACTATAAACCCAGAATCGCTATGCCAGTAAATAGTAATATAGCTGCGACGCAGAAGGCACCAATTACTAGATTGTCATGAGGCAACAAAATGGCCACATTGACTATTTGGTCGGCTTCTATTTTGCTGTCTGAAATCAAGCTGGTTCCCCCAAAAAAATTCAGCAAATAGCTGCATAGTGTGAAGTAATCCAGCCATGACGCTGCTTCTGATAATCCCCTTTTTGTGCGCAGCTTGGATGAATTCCATTCTAGATTTAGGCCATAGTAGTCCAAATTCTATGGCCTAGATAGATCAAATCTGAATAAAAACTTTGATATCTCAATAATCCATCAGACAGTGTAAGCAAGCGTTAAAGCAATGACAAAGCAAAGATCAGACTTTCAGATGCATTAAGATAAGCAGAATAAATATATAACGATATCAAGTTAAGATAGTTAAGATATCGTTAAGTATCAATTAAAACACATGAAAAGTGTAAAATACATCAACCCTAAAACTGTATTATCAAAGCATAGGGAATCTTTCTTTAAAATATGGTCCCATGTATATGTAATTAATGTATACTGCAAATCAAACAGATTGTTCAAATGTAATTAAACATTTTAATCTCACAATATTTAGACACGGGAGAGTCTTAACTTGTTTCAATAGGATATCGAAGAAAATCTATCAACAGAAGTGGACTGTATGATTTAAACTTTGAACATTCTGATTGGACCATAATCAATGACTAGCGATTAATGTCTAGAAATGCAAAGCTGTAAATTCAAATTTCATTAAGCTTAAAAACTGTACAATTTAATAACATTAACTCAAAATTGTCATCAAATTGAGCCTAAAGCTGAAATAATTACTCATCGATTTACAACAGCAGCAAGGTGGTAATTGAATCAAACAACTACTGTAACACATATGTTAGCTTGTATGTACTCTAGGCCAAGTTCGCCAACAATCAACTCTGTCAATAATTTGCATTGTAGGCTACTAAGTTATTTATTACCCTAGTCTTTTATAGCATCTGAAACGGTTGGCTTATCACTTTATTACTTTATTACTTATTTGAAGTCAAGGTATGCCACTAATTGAGAGAAAGCGTCGACATTCAATCATCGACACTTTTTCTCATCGATCACAGCGCGGCGAGCAGACCGCTTGATGAGCAGCTCATCTTCAAGGCCACTACCGGGAGAAAATCAAAACGGCCCCTCGGGCATTCACTACGTCATTCACTACGTCATTCACTACGTCATTCACAACGGGCATTCACTACCGGCATTCACTCGGCGTCATTCAGCACCAGTCGTCATCAATCAGTCAGTCACTACTTCAGAGAAGTCGTTGGGCTATTTAGAAGCTGTCAATAGCCGTTTTATTATAAACCCGTTCCATCATCGGGTCTAAGTTGGACCGTCTAACATAAGGTATTATGTCCTGGCAGTCGAACCAGCTATAAATCTATTGGAGTTCACGGGAGATAAAAGATCTGCTTTGTTAAAATGCTACCCTGGAATTACTAGGCTATACAAACTCGATTAACAGGCTCTTTTGAAAGTTAATTTCAAAACAAATTTATTTTACTAAAAATACAAAATTGTACCATTAATCCAATCAAATAAGTTGCATTTGTTGTCCAATCATTATGCAACCGAAAAATTTTGACCAAGTATCCAATACTGTGAAAGAAGAATATTATTTTGTGTTAGATTGAAAGACCATAATACTCACAACATGCATAATTACGATAATAGCTGCTTGGAACATTTGTTGTTGGGAATTTAATCAAAGCCACAACATTTAACTAAACGTATTAATTTAGACCGAGTACCGTACTGCTAAATTGTGCATGCTTGATGCTAAATGCAAACATCCAAATCAAAACAACATGGATATATATATCAAAGCATGCCACTGCGTATAAAAAATAATATAACTATAACGTGCACAAAACCTCACCGTGCATAAAATGATTCTTTCAGCAACATCCTTGAAGAGATCGCATCCCCAATTGACGTAACCAGAACCACAAATTAGAAAGCATACAAAACGGCATGCAACTGTCCACATTCCCTTGTTCAAGTTCGCTAAGGCTTAACAAAAGCACACATCGGCACAACTTCGCTAGATAGCAGCCGTGGTTTGCTTCTAGACCGGCATGCACGCAGGCTTTATACCATAAGACTTATGTCCTCCCGCTGATCGTCAACGCTAGACGAGGAGTCCATCTTATCCAGCGGTTTGCGAATGGCGTACAGCAGCAGCTTGTACTTGGTGAGGCGCTGCCACGGCTTCACTATCAGATCGGCCAGCTTGAGCCGGCTGCACTGAGTCTGGGTCTCTCCCCACTGCCACACGGAGTAACACGGAGCAACATGGAGTAACGTAAGTAACATGGAGGACGATGAGGGCAAATGAAGCATGCTCCTGTGGAAGCGTAGCACGCAGCTCATGTACACTACAGTATGCTTCGTGGCTGAGAAGTATCAGGCTGAAAAGAAGCATGCTAGTAGAATACAATTTTGTCAAAATATATCAAAATGTCAGTTCTGGCAAATCACATCATTCTACTTGAAGGCCATGTATGTAGTACATGTATGTAGTACATGTATGTAGTACATGTATGTAGTACATGTATGTAGTACATGTATGTAGT
>JAQIWG010005844.1:0-14019 GCA_034695025.1 Chamaedrilus cognettii | reverse complement strand
TAACCACAGCCCTGTGTAGCCCTAACCACAGCCCTGTGTAGCCCTAACCACAGCCCTGTGTAGCCCTAACCACAGCCCTGTGTAGCCCTAACCACAGCCCTGTGTAGCCCTAACCACAGCCCTGTGTAGCCCTAACCTCACCCTTTGTATTGTGTACCCTAATCACAGCACCTAATGACAGCAACGTGTAATAATAACCATACACACAACACAGAGCAACTCTGATCCAAACATTGTGTCAGTTCCCTAATCGTGTAATATATGGTTTGTGTAATCATAACCACAGTCGCAGCATGAAATCGTCTAACCCTAACCACGGCATGGTATTAATTTCAGACACAAGCTTAGACAACACCGAGTAGAACCCAAACACAATCTGTCGCCTGATGGTACAGCAGACTACTTTCCAGCGCTATCTACTAATTGAAGTACGGTACTGGTTAATACAAAACACAAATTAACAGCATATTGTGAAATACTTTGCATTAGCTTTCAGAAAAAAATATAAGCATCCTACGAACATCTGAAGCAGATATCTGTCAGACTTCAAGTACCAATACCGTAGAGATAAGTGAGATGTGGATAACTGACCATGTAATCATCATCCCATCCCATCTCTGCCTTCTTCTTTCTACTCTTCTCCACCTACACCAGACCACGCAACAGCACACCATTTCGATTTTTCATTTAATTTCCTATTAATTGAACAAAAATTCATTTAATTGAACAAAAATTCAAATTAAAAAATTCCATTGTTAAAATAAATGAATTAGTTATAAACATAGTATTAGAGACTAGGAAGAACATCGAACATCATTGAAGACCAATTTGCACATAATTACTATGACAATCACTCAATATCTTTTAATTTACAGCTTTATGATTATCTGCAAAACGATTTGAATCTGAGCCCCCAAATTTATTCAAACACCATTGAAACTCAAGATGATGATGATCCCATGATTCAACCGAAGTCATGTTATTCCTACCGGTACTTAATTAGTTACATGATGCTACACTACGGTAGCTAAAATGCCAAAAAAAATTAGGACAGAAATATAAAGCAACTCATCATTTGAAAGTACCATTTAAACTATAAAATGACATAGTATGGTACTAATGATACATCCAGAGATTTATCTGCAGGCAGCTTGCTGCCTATCAGCCAACAGTCAGAATGAACAAACCTTCTTGGCCAATCGCCTTGCTCGCTTTTCTTCTGGGGTCTCCAGAGCCTTGAGCAACTCCTTCTCCTTGCTACAACAAAATACACACGTTTTCACAAAAAAAAACTATAATTTTAGCTGCATGTTATTTTTTAGCAATTTTGCCTCTTTAAAATTTTTCTGCACTTAATTTTCGTGTTTTTGAGGACTCTCCATTACTATGTGGGTTACGCAGCGCTATTCATGTGCAATTGTGCATGCAATTTTTTCAAGTTTCACCGATTCACAAAATTCAGCAAAATAACATGCACGCAAAAATTTTACGTTTGACATTATTTCAATATGCTGCACAGGCTGCAATCACATAAAAGGACCCATCATAACTTTCATTCAGGCCTACTTTAGCATAGTGCTCATAGAGCAGTTTTACTATTTTAAGCAATTCACTTTCCCCCTCCCCCTCGGTGTGAGGCGGAGGGTGGCGTGATTTGCTTTCAACTTATTGCTACCTTCAAATAGACGCTGCCTTCAACTAGACGCTGCTTTCAACTAGATGCTGCCTTCAACTAGATGCTGCCTTCAACTTGATGCTACCTTCAACTTGACGCTGTCTTCAACTAGATGCTGTCTTCAATTTGGTGCTGCTTCAATTTCTTCAAAACAATTTAATTTAAATAAACCTAACCTAACCTCCTTTTTATCGTGTAATCTGTTAATGTCTATGCTTTCACACAGGTTTACACGCTTTCGCTCGCCCTGATCAGGACTGCTGGAGCTGAGTTTTTACGGCCGGATGCCCTTCCTGACGCCAACCAAATAAATTATTATCATGTAATAATACTAATTATTATGTATAAATTTCATTTCAATTAATAGATCACAGTTAAAAAGATTTATATTTTCTAAATATTTAGCGACCAAAAAAATTTATTCTGACTCGACTGCCGTATTCTGGCGTATGCCTCGACTGCAGTACGTCAGCGCCCAAACCTGCGCTTCAGCCTTCTTCGACGCCAAAACCTTTTATTTTGGAGTACTTCTGTGAGTTTACGTGTGCCATCGTACACCCCTCAATCTCTGGACGAACCCTCAAGGGGTCATCGCCTTTCTGGACGGCAGACCTGGAAGGGTGGTTCTTCCATAGAATAAGAGGAACAACTACAAAAAAACTAAAAGCAACACTTCACCGTATATCTTCCTTGGTCTTGACAACGTTGACTGGCGATCGAGACCTTGATTTCTCTCTTCTCTTCCGTGAACTTTTGTGCTTGCCGCTCCGACACTCATCTTTGCTCCGGGATCTATCCTTGCTCCGTAACCCCTCTTCGCTCCTCACTTCCTTCCTGCCCCGAGACTTATGTTTGGTCTCAGAGGCGTCGCGACTCCGGGAGCGCACCTTATGTTTCTTGCTCTTGCCATGTCGGGGCCGCTGTCTTTCTGTCGAGGACGCGGGGCTGTTGGATGCAGACCTAAGTCAGACGGCAAAATTTATATAATGGATCCCATATGACATGATGAGTCCAACAGGTTCTATGTAGTTGTATAAATTTTCTAAGATAAATGCAATTAAAAATAATAAAATCTACCATTGGTGAGTGCCGTACAGAACAATCGCATTAGCTATATATAGAAAAAGCGAACCAAAATTTACAGATCTGCGCGGCTATGGTACCAATAGTAATATCACCATTTAAATATCTCCGGTCTCCGTACTCACCTGCGCCTATGCCTGTGGGACGACTCCATGCTGGCTTCTCGGAATGATTGGTAAACCAATCCCTAGTTCCTGACTATGATCTTACTGTAATATTTTAGCCTAATAGGCTAATACCCGTTTCAACGCTACGGTATTCTACATAAAATAACGAACACGCTGCAATCACAAGCACGTTTAATTGAACCGACTTACTCCATCACAGAGAATTAACATTTTGAATTGGAGAAGGCAATTTAATCCAAAAATCTTAACTAGAAATAGAAAGAAGTTCAAAATTCATCCAAACGTATTTGTTTTATTTATTTGTTTATTACATAAAAAATATTTCAAAAGATCCTAAAACAAGACACAATGTTCACAAATTTCAAGCTTCCAAAAAATTTGGAGCCTCAATTTTGCTATCTATATAGTCAAAGCAACTCAATCTGATGAATGACAGATTTCTTTTGTTACAGCAGGAAACTCATTTTCAGGGGTTGACAATTAATAAATCCCGCAACTTCCCAGCTTATTGCATTCCCCTACGCATAGTTTTAATAGGACATCGTTACCCACTTTATTAACTACATCATAATTTAGCATTATGCCCTACACTAACAGTAATGAATATCAGTCAAATTCAAATTACATTGCATAATTGCAATAGTAGCCTCAACTAACAACCATAGTCAAAAATGGTTATTTTAAAAATCCAGTCATTAATGATGCTAGTTTTCAAGTGCAGGCTTGTCTTGAGCAATAAAATGTTGCTACACAATAATTCTTAAAATATTCATGATTAACCAAGTTTAGTAACTAGAGACATCTGATGAAGCAATAGTAAATACTGACGATGATAACGTTCTGCCAAAATACCACAAAAAACAGCCTTATATGTGAAAGCAAGTATTTAACTTATAAGCAATGATAGAACTCCTACAATACCTCAGAACGCCTTTACGCATCACAAGGCTACGAAATTTGAACGCAATACATAAAGAATAGATGCATAGCTGATCGATACACAGCAATGCATACACATGTATGCAAGAGTTAGGCTAGTACTAGTCTTCTAATCCATATCACACACACACAGCAAACAATTTATCAACACTTCCCAGTGTTGGGTATAATATTTGGGCCCATCACACATTTCAGCGATCGACATTCTTACACATAAAAATCACTAAAAATATTATTATATATTCAAGCAATCGTAGAAACATATTCGAATGCTAATAATTTATTACAATTTAAACAAAAACAAATATCATCGCCCAGAATATAATTCTAGAAACAGTTTGATGCTGAAGTACAAAGACCCAGCTACACCTTTGCTATTGATATATCAGCTTAAACGCGTACAAATGATTCGGGTCCAGACTGACTTCTCGCTCTGGCTCCAGCCCATCCGCCTCATCATGCATCAGCGACAAGCTAGTCCGCTTCACCGCGACCACCCTCGCGTCGGCAAACATCCGCCCGGGGGTCACGCCACCCCCTGCCTCACACTGAGGGGGGTGATACTCCCCCCCGGCACCGACAAACGAGTCGTCGTGTTCGAGTCTGTGCAGAATGAGCGCCACCTGTCGCGCGCCGTTCTGTGTGCCGGCCAGAGCACGCAGGCCAACCAGCAGCACATCACACGGGAGCCTCTCCCCGCTTCGCAGCCCCCTCAGCACCCCAAGGGGCGCTCCCGGGGGGGGCTCATAGTTGTTCGCCAGCGCAATCATCACGTAGTTCCTTAGTTCATCAGCCGCGTGCTGCGTGGCCAACGACGCGACAGCCCGAAGTGGCGACGTGGCGAATGAGTCGGCCGGTGTGGCAACCGCGTGTTCCAGTATCAGCACGAACCGGCTGAGCACCGGTCTGTTGTCCAGCACCCCCTCCCCCATCCCCCGCTGGTCGTCGTACAGCAGACGCCGGTCCAGCATGGCCTCCATGCTCCCCTCCCCCTGGGAGCTCACCCCCAGGGGCTGGCCGGTCACCAGGGTCAGGCGCCGCCGCCCCCCGGATCCTATCCTGGCCTTCGAGTCCTCGATGAAGACCATGGAGGTGGATGGGTAGTAGTTGGCTTCAATCGGAACCCGTTGGAAGCGTTTTCGTCTGACCGTGACGAAGCCATTCTGGTCTGTGTGAAACACGGCGCCGTTCCGCACTGTTGACTCAACACGCATGACTAGCTCACGCTCGTCCAAGCGCGAAATATCCGCGATGTTGTCGATCTCGACTGCGTGACTAGAGTTGGTCACGCGCAGGATGTGCACAGCGTGTCTGTGCACTGCGCGCAGCTCTGAGAAGAGTTGCCCTCTGACAAGTGTGACGGCGGGGGGCGCAGTGAAATGTTCGTCAGTCGCCGGGCCTACCGGGGCGAATATGTATGCGCCGCTACGCCGCGATGTGTACGTCATCATGCGCACACACACCGAGTCATCTTGACCCAAACCCTCCGCAAGGCCCAATGACACAAGCTGACCTAGTTTAATGGAAACCTTCGCTCGGATAACCCCGTTGTCCAGCGCAATGACGTCAACCGCGCTCTCGTCCGCGTCGTAATGCTTCACCGTGGCCACGTCGCGAGAGTCCTCCATCTCCTGCACTTCCCTCAGCACGAACTCAACCGCTGCCAGCGCGGGAATATCGACGAAGAACGCTAGATCAAAGAGGTCTTCCAGCAGGTCTTCCCCGCTGGGTCCCCACGCAGGACCCACCTGCACGGGGACCCTGGTCCCAGAGGCATCGGTTACGCTCACCACGCGTCTGTCCACGGTGAGACGCAGCAGCGTGCGTCTCTGCCGCGCGACGCTGTTGAACACTATCACACGACAGCCCACAGCAGGAATGTGAACGACGCTCGCACTGGCCGCAAGCACACGGGCGTTCGGCGGCTCCAGCACGCGGGCGCTGGCCTCCAACGTCGGCATGAAAAATAAGATGGCGTCCCTCACGACGGATCTGGCGAGCCGCAGCGCATCGTCGAGCCTCGTCTCGTAGTCAATGGCGACAAAGTTGCGCGCCGTGCCCGTGATCGCGTCGTGGTGTTGAAACAGACCGAGGTGACGACGAATCAACGACAGGCGCCGTCTAGCCTCGGCACGATTGTAGCTCCGCCCCTTCCCCCCGCGACCCCCGGAGGTCTGCAGCACGAGGAAGTGAAGCATGTCGGCGGAGCGAAGGTAAACTTCAACATCGCGGCCGAGCGACTTAGCAAAGGGGCGAGTGGAGTAGTACCCGGTCCAGTACTCGGCTTCACGATCCGTGTAGGGGAAGAAGTCTCCCGAGAGAGTGGGGAACACGTTCTAAAGAATGGAATAACACTGACTGCAGTGAGCTTCACATCAAATATCTCATACAAGCAATATTTACTAAAGATTGATGAGAATACAGTCAAATGCAAAGCAAAAATAGATATTTGATGAATCTTGCAGCAAATGTAAGCAACACAGTATTACATTCATTCACGCTTGACGCAAGCAAACGAGTAACATGCCAGCAAGCAACAGAAATCTGACCCAGTACATTCTGCTTCATACAACTTGTAATTACCATCAATCAGCTATCCGAGTAATGGCAAGAGGCTATGATCAAACGTCTCACACATGTACAATCACATGTATTGTCTAAACTATCAAGAAAAAACTCAAAAGCAACAAATCGCTGCGACTGATACTGCGCATGAGATGAAAGATCAGACCGTGTCGGGGTGGGCGGCGGCCCGTCGTCGGACCTCGTCAAAGTAGTCCTGGGGGGTGCCAAACCTTGCCCTCACCCTCCAGTCCTTGCGCGCGTTCATCGTCTCAAAGAGACGCTGGTAGTTGGTGTACTGCTGGTCCCACTCCAGCGCATGGTCAAACCTGACGCACAGCAACCAGATCTCAGCACTCAGGGATCACAGCTGTTGAGATATAGCCAAAGCAACAGGGTCACAAATGATTCTCAATATTTTCATACCGTAAGTAAATTTTCAAGGGTTTTTCCAACCAAAATGCATGATAAGAATGCCATAACTTCATAAATTCAGTTTGCGGAATGTTATCATAGTACAGATTTTCAAATAAAAACGCTCGGTTCCTAAGATCTCTTCATGAACTTCTGAAGAAAAATATAAACATACTTTGAATCGTTCCCAAGACCAGCTACCAGTCTTTTATTTATAGAAGCCATCTCATTGGTCCAAAACTATTTAGTTTAGTAATGCATTCTAGTTCCCATAACACTCGCAACCAGCTATTGGAGTTATACAATTGACTGTCACAATTCACAGAGTTGTGCTGCCTCAAATTCACAAATCTGAGGCGGCCGCCATTGTACCCCTGACCTGAAATCGTCGCCCAGGGGCACAAGAACAACGTTGTGTCGGAACAGCGCCACCTTGAGTCGATACTGGGCGAGGAGGCGTCGCGCCTGAGCGAGTGCGTTCCCCGGGTGCACCGGGCGTGAACGCCCATCTGTCACCTCGCCCGCTATCTGCACCGGCGGCAAGCAAAAATAAGTCAAAACTGAACTCTCAGCCATCATTTACGGTACAAATATATTAAGCCTAGAACATTATTCAGTATTCTTAAAATACACAGAATATATTATCGTCTCATAATTGTGCTCATTTACGGATAGGCCATGGGTTTTTGTTTTGTCTTTAAGACTCGCCAGGGAGCTCTGAGCTACAAACAAATTCTGTGATCCCCGCTTGGCAGAGGGCTTATTTATAAATATATATTCAATCTACATCGTTTAATGCATTTGTTAAATCTTAACAGGGTGATTTAACTGTGACTGAAACTGATATTTAAAGATCATTAAAATTGGCCATTTTTGGTCATTGAAATTGGTCAATGTAAAGGTCACAGATCTATATATAAATAGAATATTGTGGTGCTGCAGAAAAATGAAAAAAGAAGTCTGCCCAGTGACCTTGCGGAAGTCGTACTGCAGGCAGACTTGTGTGTCGGGCCCGCACGAGTGCTTGATGCTGTACAGCATGTACGGCATCATCAGTGTCAGGATGTCCGTCTCATTCCCCCCTGCCAACCCATCCCCATTCTCCCCCGCCGCCCCGTCCCACCCCTGCCTCCACCAGAACTCGAGCGCCTTCCTCCTCCCCAGCTCCTCCTTCACCTCCCCATGCACCCGCAGCACCACCATGTTCTCAAACCCCGCCCGCCGGTAGAGATACGCCAGCACCGACGAATACCCAAACGGATCGAGTGACCACGTGTTGCGCGGTCTGACTCCCATGTTGTGTTCCAACCACTGATGACCCTCAATCATCTGGTCGATGAGAGCATAGTAGTGCGGGTTCGCTTCGTCGGGGACCACCCAGCCGCCCCCTACAATCTCGAGCTGTCCTCGTTGGATGAGCCCCCTTACGGCTCGACGTTTGTCGGCGTTCAAACCCCTCCACCACATCGACAGGAAGACGGTCTCTGCCCAAACGAACGTCATGAGGGGGTACTTGAGCAGCTTGTCCACCATGTGGTTCAGCGTGTGATTCGTCTGGTCCTCAAAGTAGCTGTCGACGGTTTTCAGCCACCCGGGGTCGTTGTGAGAGTGAGGCACGACGATTATCTCCAGGGTTTCATCTCGCTGCCACTTCCCTCCGGCGTCCTCGTATGGAGTGGGGTTCGGTGGGGGGAAGGCGAGACTGGATGAATCATTGCGATACATGCGAGGGTCAAGCGTGTTGTCAAAGGCGCGCAGAAGGTCAATAGTCCGGATGTCAGTTCTGGCTTCCTCCCTTCTAACGTATTTATTCCTGCCAACGTCAGCAGGGACGTGCTGACGGTGAGCGTGGCGATAGCTGTGCAAGGATTGGTCCGGGGGATCCTCTGACTTCAATACTATCTGATTCACGAGTCTATGTGTGTGATAAAGAATGGCCAGCAGGAGGCAGAGGAGCAAAGTCGCTGCCACTCGGTTTGAGAACTTCATCGCTAATCGATCGCTAATCGACGTCAGCCCGGGCACGCCAACTTGTTTCAGAACTTACTACAGCGGGCTGCAGTAGTAACATATTTACTTAGACTTGCACCACTGTTTGTCCTCCTTGTTTGTCATCTTCGCAGTAATCACAGCATCCGATCATATCGACAATCTACTCAAGATTTAAACAAGCACAGCTCTGAGGTTAGGGCCGCAGGCTGCGTGGTCGAGTGGCCTGCTTGATTTTAATATAGTTATTGCAAAAAATTCTGAAATGCACGAATACAAAATGAAAACAATGCTAGAGTAAAACATTTTGAAAACCAATTACAGCACAAACACTACATAAAATTGTTTATGTTATTAATGTTTTCCTGTCAATAATGCTGGCAATACATTTTCTTTTATGAGCCTCACAGTATAGATGAGATGAACAAAAATATATAAACTAGGAAAAAACTTAAATGGTTTTTATGGTTAAATAATAATTTACAATTATTTTTTATCCTTGGAACGTTGATCCAGAGTTTCGACCCCCACCCCCTCCCGGGCCCTAAAAAAACTGTCAAAAATTCTCAAACCAAGAAGATTAGCGCTCGTCAATGATCAACTATGAGCCACCACTACAATGATTGTCATACCAGTACCAGTGGTCATAGAACTAGCTGCATAGTCCATAGAGGCGAGTAATTGACACCTACAGTGTAGATGGCGAATGGTCTCTTGCTAAATACGCGCAGCCCTACGGTGATCGTGTTGCTGTAGGCTACTTTTGAGCTTATTGATGCCCAATGGGACTATAGTACCAAAGTTAATATGCCAATACAACGGCTGGCTTACTTGAATGTCTCCTCATGCACCTGACAGTAGTTGTATAGCGAATGCAATAAATGGACGACCCTGGACTCTAGCTCGCCACACACGATCAGGGCAGAGTCCACAGTTTGAATCCGCGAAGCAGCCGCGCGGGACTTCAGTCGTTGTCCAGTCGCGCGTGGTTCGGACGCGTCGTATCCGTGTCCCGTGCTGCGAGAACGGAGCGCTGCTGCAGTCATTAGCTAGTTCCACGTGCAAGGGCTCTCACGGACCATGGCAGGCGCCCTTCTCTTCATCGTCCTCGCCTCCCTGTCTTACCTGGTCGGCGTGCTGCCGCGTGGCTTAGGAGCAGAGCGTGGGTTCGTCCCCGCTGGCCCACATGCCATGGCAGTCCCTCAGGCTAGGCCCCATGCCGTGGCCGCAGTGGGTGTGCCGGTTAGCGCTTCTGCTGTGCCCGAGGAGGGTCCGGATGCCGTGCCGCCGGCTGTGCCCGTGGCAAGCAATGCCGTGCCGCGTGCTCTGTCGGCAGGGGCGCAGCTGGAGCAAGGCAAGCCCTTCGCCATATCTCTGCAGTCGCATGCCCCCTCTGCTGCCCTCGACACCCCAGCCGCCCCCGCTACCCCGGCCGCCTCGCCCGGAGTGGAGTCCACAGAAGTGTGGGCCTCTGACGACAAAACGAACTCCAGCTGGGGTCAGTTTGAGACATTATTGCTTGGACTATACAGATATTTATTACTTTATTATAAGTTCAAGGGCTCTGAACATTTTTACGGCATGCACCGATAGGCGTATGGCGTATAGCTTTGCTTTGGTACCGTTATTTTATTTTTGGTTTTTGTTTTTTTAGGCTTTTTACCGGTCTCCCGGTGACAAACGTGCAGACTCGTGGAACTGCAATAGGGTAGAAAAAATTTCTCCCGTTGGTGAAAGTGTTCCAACCAATCCTTTGTTTAAAAGCTGCATCTTCACTGTTCACAAAGCTCTATCTCCACTGTTGCGTTTCCATTGTCAGCGGTGGCCGGGCGCTCTCTCGGTCTCTGCTGCCGCAGAACGGAAGGACTGTCGCCACACAGCGGCGCCGCCTGTCGAGTCTTCCGTTATGACGTCACGAAGGGCGACTGCTGCAGGCTCCTCGGGCCTCAGAGGGGCGCGTGGGCGTCGTCCAGCTCCCTCACCTCGCTCCAGTACTTTAAGCAGGCCGTGCTCGGACAGCTGGGACGCGCGGCGAGCTTCATCCCATGCCACTGTACGTCTGTCTATCCGCTCCGTGACTGCGTGGTTTTTGACAAATTTTGTATTTTGAATTAAACTTTGAAGAGTACGCGCAGCGGAGATTCAGTTTCTGTTTTAAAAGTTGTTTAGATGTAGTGTTGAGTGGAGCGTCTGTTCCATGTTGCAAGTAGCATGCTGTAATTAATACAGCATCTACATCACAGATCAGGCTTGCAGCCCTGTGTAGGGTCAGTTTTTGGAGAGTAGGTGTTGCGTTCTGGTGGAGCTTAATTAAATTGAATGCACTGAATGCAAAGTTATTTCGCAGTCATCTAGTAGGCCTAATTAATGCAATAACCATTCTATCGTTTGCTTTTTTATGATTTAAGCGTGGTATTTTTACAAGTTTGTGGCCGGTAGTCATGTCCTGTCAGGGCTATCGTGTTTGATAGTTCTTTGCAACCATAAGGATATTGAAAAATATTCTTGCATTCACATTTATCATCTGCACAATGAAACTTAATAATACTGCATGCTGAATGTCAAAGTGTGCCGCCCAGTGCGCCCCCCTAAGTGCGCAGCCCTTTTGTGCGCAGCGTCCTGCCGCACCCTGCGCTGTCAGGGCGGCAAGACCTGTCAGCAGTTCGGCCCCGCAGGGGGGATCGTGCGCTGCGCCTGCCCCCGCTGTCTGCCCCCCCACGCCCCCCAGGCCCCCCCCGGCCCCCCGGTCTGCGGTCTGGATGGGAGCACGTATGCGAGTCGGTGCGCCCTGGAGGAGAACAACTGTTTTCAAAGCAGACAGACGGAGATGGACTACCCGGGACCCTGCCAGAGTAAGCACTCTCAGCTCTTACTATTCACTTTTAAAATAAGGTTCTGGCAAATTGTACACTCAATTTTAAAAGATCAGACGTAGGATTTTGCATGAAAATCGACTATGGTATCGTCGTAGTAATGGACTATTTTTAAAAGCTGACCAGTTGCATTGCGTCTGTTTTGGAAGAAGCAGACGTCAAGCTACGCATATTTTATCAGGGCTAAGCTTTGAGTATAATAGCTGTGTTGGTATTAGTTCATATCTATACTGATAAAATCTTTGTTCCCAGCGTTTATGAATGATAGTATCATGAGTATCCTAGTTATCATTTATCATCATAGTCACATAGCTTATCTTGTGATATTAGTTAATTTTAAAAATTATCATATCTTCATTTGCAGTATTTTTGAATGAATCTGTGCTCAGCTTCCTGCGCGAATGTTTCGTGCGCGGCCGGCACCTGGTGCTCCATGGACCAGGACGGACTGCCGCACTGCCTCGCGTGCCCTGGACCCTGCGCCGCCCCCGCTGGGTCTCCACCAGGGGACGAGGTGTGCGGGGATGATGGGACGACGTACGCGAGTCGCTGTGATTTGGAGCGGGAGAGCTGTGTGGGCAGGCGCTCCGTGCTGATCGCCTACCGCGGCTTGTGTGTGGGTGAGGGCGAGTTTTGCGCTAGACACACTGATTTAAGTTGTGATGGAAGTTGAATTATGTAATTAATCAAAAGATTCGACCTGATACAGCCCACAGCATTGAGAAATAATTTAAATACTTTTCAACTTCTAAATAATATTAATTGAAGATGCTCGATCACTGATTGTTATTGTTTTACTAAGGGCCTATTTGAACGTGAATTCTAAGCGGAACGTGCAATTGAAATTATGCAGCTGGAAAGTATGATTTGTGTGTGGAGTGGGAAATCAGAATATGCATGGTTGCAATTACAGGATTAAAATGCAAATGTTTATGAATATGTGTTTATCATTAATCCCTTTCCCTCCCTGTTCGTGACTTCTCTAGGTGTGTAGTTGAATATTTTCTACTGCACTAAATGCACAGGTGTAAAATTTCCTCACAACATGCTCTGGTGCTTTAGTTCAACTACTGCAGGTTAAAATTTTCGGTTGATGCTCTGTTTTCCAGTGAACCGCACGTGTGCGGACATGAAGTGCAGCGAGGGCTCCAAGTGCCTCACGAGCTTCCTCTCCTCCGTCCCGCTCTGCGTCCCGTGTGCCAGGCCGTGCTACGGCGCGACCCGTCGACAGCCAATCTGCGGCGTGAACGGCGAGACCTTCAAGAACTCGTGTGCCATGTTGGGTCACTCGTGCCGCGCGGGCGTGTGGGTGGGCGTGAAGCACCACGGATCGTGTACCACCACACCACCGCCACCGCAGCAGCAGCTGGGTGGGTGCCTCCTCTGCATGGGCATTGGTTAAAGTGTAAAATCGAGGGCCCCGTATCTCTCATAGCTTGTGGGGTCGGGTCGCATCTATGGCAATTTTGTGAGGTGCCGGATCTGTGATTCGGGCCGATCCGGCCCACTTTAACCACTGCTTCTGGGGAACGAACATAGATCCTGTCAGGAAAATTGAACCCCTCAAGATCTTGTAGTAACTATTTCGTGTTATTTTCTTTAAGTTTCTTAATGTGATTTGCTTCTTTTTTGTCAGTTTAATTTCTATTGTCATCTTGCTCCTGATCCTTGTGTATAAGTAATCTCATTGCTTGCTGCTAGTAATCTTGCTGCTCCAAGATACAATTTATTATTTATTTCTTTGACACAACGGGAAAGCTTTTAATATGGCTTTAAATTTTTTAATATTGTTTCAGAAATCTGAAGTTTATGCATTGCTGCGTTGCAGAGAAGGGCTTGAGACGACTTGAGTGACGTCATTGAGAGCATGCCGCAGCAGAACGTCATTGGGAACACAGCACAGTGAGGCTGAAGATAGCCCACTCCACTCACAATACCCCGAGCAGTCGTACAATTATAGTCATGCTGTTATATCATATTTGAACACTTACTTGGAGAAGGAAATTATACTAAATATAAAAATGCAGTTAACAATGGACCGTTTGCGAGTTAGTCACGCGGCTTTGTTTTTGCCTCGTATTTGCGCGAAACCTTCAATTTGCGTGAGCTTGTTATCTGTCATGGGTTTTGTTCTGTTAATCTAAATGTTGCGTTGAGTGCCCTGTTACTAAAATTAAGCGTTATTATTACAGTCGTCGTATTTATTGAGGTGATAAATGGATCAGCTTTGATTCGACGAGTGTTATGATAAAAATTCAGGCCTTTAGCTGTAGCTGATATAGCTGTAGCTGATATAGCTGTAGCTGATATAGCTGTAGCTGATATAGCTGTAGCTGATATAGCTGTAGCTGATATA
>JAQIWG010005843.1:0-14019 GCA_034695025.1 Chamaedrilus cognettii | reverse complement strand
AGGGGATGCAGGGGAATTAGAGGTCTGGTTGCCTTTGGTGACGGGGGGGGTGGGGGTCAAAATGGTGACGCACTAAGTGGATGACCCCTTGTACGCTAGAGGAACCATCCAGCATGTAAGCCATATATAACCCAGGGAATTTGCTTCACCGAATAGGCAGACCACGCTAACAGCAGCAAACTCAGGCATTCCATTACGCTGGGTTTTTCCGTTGCTTAGAATAACCTATAGTAACATTCTAAGGTAAGGACCATTAGAGCTACGCGATAGTAGTTCTTGACTTTTTGAAAATAACATTTCTTACCATATTTCAGATTTGTCGAGCTATAGGCCTATCCAAACTATTTGGATGCGGCCCACTGTAGGCCTAGATGACACTGTATAGCGCTAACGTTCCGCTAATGACAATAGTCAAAGCAGCAACTGCGTAGACCAGTCAAAGTTGGCGGCCTTTGACACATTGATGCTGCAACAAGTAATCGACTCCGAAGAGGGTTCAATAGTAGCCCATATGCTGCATTTAACGATAGCAGTTCGCGGAGTTACTGGACACTGGACAGCCTGGCCTCCTTCTCAGTATAGTCGTTTTTATCCGTACGTCTTAGCCAAGATGCGTACCATGACACGCATGTTATTCCTGCTCGCTTTCACTCTGCACATTTCTTCCTCGCACGACAACTCGGCGTACCTTTGCCCGACCGCCTGTTCTTGCTATATGTTCAAAACCATTGACAACGGAAGTCTGCCCTACGGTGTCACTTACCAGTTCGAGATAACCTGTCCCAACAGAGGAGACGATTCAACGCTTGTCGAAAATCTTCCACGGGAGATAAACGCTGTCGTGCGAGCGATCCGAGCGCCGCTGAAGCTTCTAAACATCACGTACACGACGCTTATGAGAGTGCCGGAAGAGGTTTGTGCCCGAACGGAACTCACCGCGCTGGTGCTACCAAACAACCGACTGATGGCGCTGCCCGACTGTCTCTCTCGCATGAGGGCTCTGGGACTGTTGCAGGCTTCTTTCAACCGCATCACCTACTTACAGGTTGACAAAGTTGATGCCAATTTATTACAACAATGTCATTGTTCAAGCGGGGTTAGATTTGCTTAAAAAAGTAAGGTGGGTCGACCTTTTTCCCCTTCAGTCCAACCTTACAAGCAGGGAAGGGGAAGTGCGAGGGTGCTGACAGCAACATTCAATGAATTAGGGGGATGTACTTTTTACTTCTATGTACATGTTTCACGAGAAAATTGCAGCCACGAAGTCCGCTGCCACGGGAACACAACGACACTGGGTCATTTCAAGTCGACTGTCCCGATTAATATTGATCACCGTCGTGGCAACCAAAAAATTTTTATACTTGTATTGGTATAAGACGTCTACAATCGATTATTTCCCCTCTTTATTTGTGCTGAAAAACAGTAAAATAGTTAAATACTATAATACTGTTACATGCTTCCAAACGACTATTGTCTAGTAACCATTTAATTTAATTTAACTTATTAACTTTGAGTTATTTGATATAACTAGTCTGATGCGGAACTAACTTTATTCAAACATAACGCAACGCCTTAAACAGGTTCATTAAGTGTCTCCCTTAGCTCACGGAGCTCGACTTTTTTATACTAGTGTTCAAGGCCGGTGCCTAGACTACAAGAACTCACATCAACATTCCAACATTAATCCAGATTTCACTTAATGACATGAGCTCGATAGCACATTAAGTTGATGCATAAACGGTAATTGAACAGTATGTCTCACAGAACGTCGGTTTAGCAATTTGGCGATGAAACTTAGTATTAAAGATATATAACAAAACAAATTAGCACAGATGTAAAGTTTCAATTCCCTTCGTACAAAGTCACTAAACATGGTAGCTCGCTGTCACCGCTGATATTTACATGTCCTGGAAACCGAGTTTCTAGACGAATACGCACCAGCATGTTGACAACACGCCTACACGAGAAGTTTGCGCAATACTTTTTACCGAGCCTTCAGCCTATAACTATATCAGTTCAACTTAGTCGTTATCTAGTATATTGTTTGTTTGTAGGACGGTCTTTTCGATGGACTCGATTGCCTGAAGATCCTGCTGCTCGCAAATAATAAAATTGAAGCCATCGGGCTTCGTGTTTTTTCCAATCCCACAAACTTTCCCAGTCTGGAAATCATAGACTTACACAACAACCGTCTGATTAGCCTTGAACCGTGGCCTTTTATCCGAGCTCAAGCATCTCCAGGCCTTATCGTGAAGCTCGATTTGAATCACATTTCATCGTTTACCAATAAAGCACACTGGACTTATAAGTGCGGGGAGAAAAAAATTAATTTGACTTTGGATTTGAGTGGCAACACCATCTCTCACTTTTCTAGCTTCGCAGATGCCTACTTTAACCATTTTCAAGATGTGTCGTGTTTCCTACTAAATTTTGGGGAGGGTCAATTTTTGTTAAGCGATCAGTTGTTTGATGCCGATTGCCTGGATTATATGGCTATAGCAAACATTGAATTCTATTTTGACGTCACGGATATTCGTTTCACTGTTCCGGGCCAAGGAATGAATTACCAACCTATCAATTTCGGTAATGTAACAAAGTACCGCGTCTCATTAGATAGTCTTGTTTGCAATGTCACAACTCAATGTCCAGCCGACTGCAGATGCGTCAATCAACCGTCGAATTCAATCTTTCACGTCCTCTGTGCGGGAATCGGACTAACAGAATTGCCTCACGATGTACCGCCTGCTCATGAACCACACACTGTGCTCATGCCGACCAAACTGCCAAAATACAAACTCGACTTCTCCGGAAATAGCTTGGACATATTAAAAACAAGAGCTTACTTCAACAACACAGTCATTTTAGACATAAATAACTCCCAGCTGAAGAATATCAGCGAGGAGGCTCTCGTCAGCCTGCAGAAGATCGACAAGATCTATCTGCACGACAACCTGCTGAGGACACTGCCGCGCTCTGTCGAGGCAATCAACTTCTCCTTCACCTCACTCAGCCTCTACAACAACCCGTTCGACTGCAGCTGCGACCAGCGCTGGCTCAAGGCCTGGCTCACCTCAATCTCCGACCGGCTCGAGAACAGTGAAGGCGTCCACTGCTACACTCCTGTCAGACTACACGGAAGGACGATATGGTCAGTCAACGAAACGGACTTCTGCTATGAGCCGCTTCTTCCTACGAGTCCTCAGCTTGACCCAAAGGTACTAGCACTTACGATTTCAGTGTCAGCAGTGTCTATTGCATGCGCCGCATTTTTGCTCGTGATATTTAGATTTAGAGTGGAGTCGTACAAGCGGTTTAAACTTCACCCGTTCGACCGCGATGAATGCGTTGGAGAGGAGATGGAGCATGACGTCTTTGTTTCTCACTCTAGCAGGGACGATGTTTTAGCTGAAACTCTATTCGAGTTTCTAGAGAAGAACGGTTGCAAAGTTTGCATCTATCAAAGAGACTTTCCCATCGGCGAGAATATAATCTCTTCCTTTGACAATGCAATCCGCACAAGCAAGCGCGTACTGTTCCTGCTGACTCCACATTTCTTAGAAAGCGGATTTTGCCTGCACGAGTTCATGATAGCCTATAACAAAAATTTAACGATGAAGCGAAGAAGGTTGATCGTGTTGAAGTTCGAAGAATTTGATATCAACGCCGGTAACACCGGAATTGAAGCCAAAGCCGAAACATCCGCCGAAATCTATGAAGACGACCGGAACCGACTAATTGATCGAGAAGCTCCTGGAGCATCCACAGCATCTGAGCGTGCTGCCAGTTATCTTTCAATACTTCGTCAGTTTGTCACGAACCACGTCTACATCAACCTGAGCAAGGAGACGTGGAAGGACCGCCTGTTGTACGCCATGCCCGTCAACAGGCTGGGAACGGTCGAGGAGGTCGACATTAACGCTTCTCACACATCGCTCAGGATGACCGGAGCAAAACATTCCTGTCGGATGAAATATGAGCAGATGATAGAATGTCTCGGAATTAATCAAATCGTGGGATTTCTGAGGCATCTGCAGTGGAAAAATATGGAACCCATGGAAATGCATCGAGAATTTGCCCACGATGCTTTTATAGCATTTCACCCGGATCAGCGACAAGGCTTGGAAGATGATCTCCTTTACAGACTGACTGCTATGGGTGTCGATCTAATCCGGGAAGATGATTGGAGCTTCGGGTCAAACATATATGAAGAACTACAAGAAAGCATTCATACTTGTCGATACATAGTTCTTATTCTCACTCCAGAGTTTCTGTCGGACGGATGGTTCAGGGAAGTAACTAAACTTTCAATGAGCAGGCTGCGAGCCATTGTGCCCATTGTATATAGACCACTTCCGTCTGACGAAATGGATGAACGCATACGGCACATTATAGAATTCTGCGCACCAATATATTGGTCGGATCAAGCGGGGATACAGGAACAAATCATCGAGATGATTTACAACAGACTGATATTCAAATTTATAACAGAACTCGAAGAAGTTTCTTGCTTCGGACTTGATCATGCAATGGCGGACAGCCGACGAGGTAGGCCTTGGATGGTCTAACATAAAACCTTTTGAATTTAAATTGCTTGCTATATTAAGGACCGTAAGAATATGCAGCGCAATAAATCACCTGAACAATTCTGTGATGGATCAGTTAGTGGGGATTCAGTCGCGGATATAACCTCTAAATTTGTGAAATAGTCAGAAATTCACTGACTGGTTGTCGCTATTTTAGAAAATTGACTAGAATATATTCTGAAGAAAAATTGCAAATACAGAAAACGCATCCCAAAAGCATCCCTCGACAGTTCTAAATAGGCGCCTAAAAACGCTCTCAAAATCTAAAATTTTTACCAAAATAGACTCGCCTAAAAATATCATGCGTCTCAAAAAACGTTTTTGATTTTTTTTCTCAACAATACCTTCCCCCTCGTGAGCTTCTCGTTGAAGAGTTCTGTCGAATTGCACCCTGTAAAAGAAATGACCAATTTTTACCTCTTGTGGTCGATCTTCAGAAGCATGGCGGAACTGAGAGCTTGTCTGGGTCTGGAACCTGGATGCAGTGCGAGAGGTGCAACAAGAATTAGACTGAGAACGATTGAAAATGTTGTGAGAAAGAATCCAGGAAAAAAAATAAATGCGGAAATGAGATGGATGGAAAAGGGCGTAGAGGAGGACCGAAAAGGAGGTGGAAAAACTTGACAAAGAGCTTACTGCTGGTTGCTAGACTTTTATTGAAGTGCGATTTTATTTTGTAGTCCGAATTAACCAATAAAACTATATGAAATAATTGTATCAAATAAGTGGTTAATTTGGACTACAAAATAAAATCGCACTTCAAACCGAAGTCTAGCAACCGGCCTTTAGAGACTTGAGGATTCGCTGGATAGGGCAAAGTGGATGGCGGGTGTCCATGGCTGCAGGCGACAGAAAGTAGAAGCGTGTTGCAAATAGCCTACCTCTGCTTAAATACGGAATGCGACCACAAGCGCGCGTTCGTGCAGGTAGAACAGAACTACAAGCCTAGAACGCACATACATCACCGGCACAAAATCGTAAAAAGAATGATTTTTTTGCTAAAAGCTGAAGTTGGTTTGAATTTGCTGATTATTCTGATTGGATATGAAAGGGTCATGACCCTGTCAATCAATTGTTGATGGTTGCTAATTGGTTTGGCCCACGGACCAAGCGCCGCCTTCGTTATCTCCATACGTGCCTCAATATAGAGAAGAAAGTGACTCCCCTTGGCATGTAGTCGTATCGCATTTATTTCAGTGACGGTTTCAGAACATGACTCAGCTGAGGAGCGGTTGCCGACGCTCGTGGCATCTTTAGCTGCGGAACCTCTGCAATGGATAGCAGAATGTAGGAGCGTGGTCGGGCAGGAATGCTCGCGCACCTACGAGCTGCTGACCACACGAGCAGGAAAGTTGAATATTGCTGATTTCTCTAACTATTGCCATTGTTTATTGCCAGTCCTATGATTTGTTTTGTGCTAAATCTTAATCAGACGCTATCCTAGTGGCTGAGGCGTCTGACTCCCAATCAGAAGTTTGCGAACTAGGAATTTCTCAGGGTCGCCACTAGACTCCGAGCGTGGACAGCTGTGCTTTGCGCGGCCCATCGCACTGTGGCTTGGAAGTCACCTGCAGGTGCGACTTGGCAAGTGTGTTCATCATCAAGCGTCCCAAAGCAGGTACCGTATTTCTCTCCCTGCCACCGGATGAGAGTTATTAGGCCATCCGGTCTCTTCCGTCAGTCCTGGAGAGACCGGACGGTTCTTTGATCGGGATGCTGACGCGAAAAATGCACGACAGAGTACGTCATTGATGTTGTGATGGCGGACCATTCTGCATGGGTCACGTCTGCATGCGAGCCAGTGCGCTTCCCGAGCATCGACGGTTTATCAACGAGCGCTCATATCCGTGCTAACCCGCAAGTGCGGGGTTCGCATAGATTTGTTTACAACCGTAGGCCGAGCGACACGCGATTTGCATCGTGGTCCAATCGCAGGCCGTAATTTGTTATTGGCACTGCGTGAAACTAGTCTGCGCTGTGAGGTGCGCCGACAGTCACTGCCGACAGCCTCGCTTTGTCCCTGGCAGCTGATGAACAGCTGATTGCACCAAGGCCATGTCGGCGATAACGTGAGGTGCGTCCCATGTCTACCGACCGACAGCAGCTGCGCCCACTGGGGCTGACTGATTTGGCCCAATACCCTCAAGCAGTGGTGCAGTGGTAAAAAAGTAGTGGTCATGCGACTCTGTGTTCTTGTTTATACCCTACCCCCCTCCCCCGCTCCCCCTACTATTAAAAAAATAAAAAATAGTGGTCATACGTTTTATTAAATTGAGGAAGTGGTCATACGGCTTATATCCAGACCGCGACTACAGCACTGCCCTTAAGTGATAAAAACACGCTACATTTTTAACTCTTTGTAACATCTCGACCAGTCAAATATTATTAACCATGCGGTATTGTACCGTCCTTTAACTGATATATATGAAATAAATTCAATTCAATTGAATTAATTAATTTTGTGATAATTGAATTGATAACTGCGTTAAATAAATACACGGAGCAAGTACGCGGCGCTCGCAAAGTCCGGCGACTACACGTTCGCCCCCATTGTCGAGACCCTCGGTGTCTGGGGTCCATCAGCTCTAGAGCCTTGCGCTGACATTGGAGGCGGGATTGCCGCCTGCACCGGGGACAAGCGCTCGACAGCCTTCCCGCCGCAGAGGCTGAATGTCGCCATCCAGAGGGGCAAGGCAGCAGCGGTAGTGGGAACACTTCTAGTGGGACAGGGCCACGGCGTTTGAGGGACAGCCGTAGCGCCGGACTCATGAGGGCCGTGTCAGCACTGTATCGCCTAAAAAACTTAGGATACTCTACTTGAACACTCTTTTGAATTATTGATCACCACCAGCCAATTTTATTTGCAATTTTTTATGTGCAATTGTTTTTACTTGATAACTAAACTGCGTGAGAGTAGTGTAAATAGGATAGATTGAATTGAATTTTTATTTGCATTTTATTTCTCTTCATTTGTACTATTTTCAATTGCATATAGTAATGATGTTAATGATATTGTTAATCAATAATGTTAACAACTGTCAAATAAATTAAATAAATTGATTTCAATTGAATTAGCTAAGCGCGAAATCTCAATTCATGGTGTTCAATTTGCTTGCAGAAGTTCATGAATTGTTAGAAGAATACAATTCCTCCGTATCTTGTGTAAGTTTTTGAAAATACAGTAGGCCATCTTGAATAATCTAGTTTCAGTTGCATTTTAAAAAGGCTGTGCTTCCGTTATTAACTATTAATATGTACCTGTCCAGGCTGCGAGAATCAAATCTGCCCCAATCCATCTTGACTCTTGCTACTTTTCGATGTGGCCTAGACGAAATTTGAAAATGAAATCAGCATAACCCCATCGCAGCCCGAACCCTAGCTCGCTAACCCTACCGCAACCCTAACTCTAATCAAATCCTAGGCTGCTTGAGTTCCAATATCAACAAATTCCTCCAGACACCAGGTATGCAAATTACCAAGAGTCAAGTTGGATTGAGTCAGATTAAGTTCTCGCAGCCGGGCTGCTCAATCACTGCAAAATTGTGCTGCAATACTCTGGGCCTACGAAATAGGCCTAAATAGGCCTACATAACGCATCCCGCAGGCAATGTTTGCAATATTTGCCTCTGCAGGCCGGGGAACATAGAATTAGCTGGCAGATCAGCGCTCCCCGGGCGAGTCGTAATAGGCGTCTACAGAAGGACAGCGGTTCTGTGCCGTTTCTCTTGCACAGAACCGGACTGCATGTATTGTATACCCTGCTACACACAACTACAAAAAAACTGGCTATTTTATTTTTGTCAAGCAATAACCAAGCCCGTAGCGTGAGGGAGGGGAACAGTTGCGGCGCACTAGCGCGCGTGCTCTTGCCTCTAGACGATCTTCTTACCCGCTGGAAATTTGACACTTGCCCCCCTCCCTCTCCTGCCCAGGGGGGCAACGTTGGGATGACAGTGGATGTATCTCTCCACAAGCAGCATACGAAGCCAAGGTTTGGTTTAAAAAAAATTCCGTCAGCACTCATCTCCCACCCCAGTGACCCAACCGGTCGTGAGTTGTGTACGAGAGACAAGCGAAGTTTGCAGCAGCGGGAGAGGCGGCTTTGGGCTAGACCAAAATGGCCAGCCTTGCTTCCTCTCGCTTCGCCAGAACCGGTTGTGAATTGTGCGCGGGAGTAACGGAAGTCGTGCGAAAGTGATTTTTTTGTAAAAATTGGGATTATCCACTCAGCAAGAATCCTACAACATCCCCTGCCTGCCCCCTGGAATTACTTTGGCACCCCCTCCCCCTTTCAAGACGGATTGCTCTCAATTTGAAACGCACGATAATGATAGCCTCAACCCCGTGTAGGCCAATCTACGTCTAGCTGCTACAAAGTGTCAAAGCTAGTGAATTACAATTGAATTCTATGCTCTAAAATTTCGTAACAGTTCAGATTGATTAGTAACTTCATCTCAAGTGTCATTGTTTTTCGTTAAACGAATCTAACTTAATTTGGGGAGTTAAGTTGAAGAGCGTCGTGTGTATAGGCCTATTCTGAGATGTCGTAGGCCTATCACGTTATAATTTTCCAAATGATATTGACTTGTTTCAGTCTGGCGTTGCTTTCGGCTGTGACAATATTTCGGACGATCTCGGTATGTGAACATGTATTCTACACATTAAATCAAAGGAAATTATTTATTAACTGTGACAAAGGCGGTTTAAAAATGCGATATTTCAGCAGTAAATCGAATATCGAGGTGGGCCTAACCGTTGATTATATTTTCATTTGCAACAACAGTGTCAGTTGCTGAAGATAGCATGGAAATCAAAATATAGTTCAATGTTGAGTTTGAATAGCTATCACCACTGACTAGGTTGACCCCAGGAGCTTATCCAAGATTTTGGAAATGGGGAGGTGTTAGATTCCAGGGAGTGTAGTCAGGTCTCCCCGTTTGTCTTTCTTGAAAAGTTCTGTCTAAGTTCTCATTTAACCTCCAGTCCAGGACGCACGACCGGAGGGGGGTGTAGTGACGAAAATTTTTACTTTTCTTCACAAAATGCCATAAAAATGAGTTTCTGACAACTCACTATTCCCAATAATTTCACACAAAATCATTTTTTATTCCTTGCCCAAAACCCCTCTTACACCCCTCCCCTACATGTATCTGCCCCCCCCCAACACCCCCCTTACACCCCTCTAGAGGGGGAGCGTGCCAGATCCGCTGCACCCCGCTATAGGGGGAGGGGGTTCCAAAGAAAATTTGGGGGTGGGGTGTGTACTTTAAAAACTGATGGGGGTGTGGGGGCGTTGGGTAAATCCCGGATTGGTCCTTAGTACAAATTTAGTCGATATATCACATCGGTAGCTTGAGCTGTTTTAGCAGTCAATTGCTACTGACATTATGGAACACGTTCGAAATGCAAAACATCCGATTTCGATGACAAACTAGTGTTCAGATATTTTGCAGCTTGTCTTTTTGCCTATGGAGCCATTACTAGGCTATTTTTTATGTCATTGTCTCATTTTGCTAGATTATCTAAACCTTTTCAATAGGCAAATTGAAACAGTAGCAAATGAAAACAATTGTTTAGATTATATTCTTTTATCATGCTGTGATTCTTTCGACATTTGGCTATAATAGACGCCTTGGTATAATTGTTTATAATTGTTTTTTCGAAACATCACATCAATGGCAAAATTCGTTACTACATAATTGTTTCAGACACAAAACCCCTATTGCAAAGCACGAGCCTACAGTCAGTGCGGCCTGACGATGCGAATGACTTGTATCATACGGCTGTAACACTCCCTGGATTGGACGATGTCAATCCCCTAGATATCACACGCCTACATCGATGGCTAGGAAAGTGAGCATTCTCTTCTTCTTTTGAAGTAAACTGCATGTACGTGTAGCCTCAATGGTTAGTGTCTCGACAGAGCAGTGGGAGCGCGCTCACTTTACTTATTTTATCCAGGCTATTGCCTGCAGCACTTTTTTCCATTTACGCAGATAACTCGCGACCGGCGGGGGGGGGGAGGGGGTGCTAGCAAAAAAAATCTCTCTATTCTTTCCAGTCATTAAAATTTTTGCTCTCGTTCCTACTTTCAACCGATTCTTTATTACACGACTTCTTTTACTTCTTTTACATCATCTTCAATCACTGAAATAACAGACAGCAACCTTGGATCGTCCTTCGTTGCTACAATAGCAAATAGAAACAATTGTTTAGATTATCATGGTCCAATCCATGCTATCTTCACCAACCGTCACTGGCCCACCATATATTCTTCACTCAAATTTACTATGGCAAAAATGTTTTTTCCCAACATGAGCTATGGTAGGGCTCGCTCAAGAGCAGGGTGAACGCTAATGTTAGCAGTGAGAGCGCTGTCAAAATTTGAGCGAGCAGTGAGAGCGCTGTCCAAATTTGAGTGAGCAGTGAAAGCGCTGTCCAAATTTGAGCGAGCGGTGAGAGCGCTGTCCAAATTTGAGCGAATATTTGAGCCAAATTTGAGCGAGCAGTGAGAGCGCTGTCCAAATTTGAGCGAGCAGTCGGAACGCCGCTCCCGTGCGCTGCCGCCCACTTTAACCGTTGTGTAACCCTCAGCATCTAAATGGTGTCAATATTTTTGTACATCTCAATGCTGTAACCTGACAACGCTAGGGACTTCGGGTTTTAAGCATCCTCTGAATTACCCGAGTTCAGTGTATTTCTATGTCACTTAAATGTGGAAATACTTACTTTTAAAAATCCTCACAGCAACAACAGTTACATGTAGGCCTACTGCATGTTGCAGGTATCTTTTAGCGACAAAGTAAAATTCGGAGGCTAGGCCTAACTTTAATTGGCCTTGCCCAATTTGTTGATCCATGAACAATCTCAGTTTTAGTTATTGCAATGCAAGTTTAAATTTGAAATTTCTCCACTAACATTTCCAATACGTAGGCCTAATATGTAGGCTACTTTCCAATATAGTATCTAGGGTAATAGTGTACGAAAATGTAGGACTAGTCTTCCAATTTACTATTACACCTTTGATTCAAGCAAATGTCCGCATTTACGATTAAGAAGTCACTTTTTTCATCCCACTTACATTTTAGCTACACGTGTAGTATTCAAAATTATAGCACGTGTATGTATGTAAGCTTATCGATAACCATCAACTACCATTGACCATTACTATTTTTATTAACCATTGATTATCTAGACAATAAATACTTGTATGCCTTACATTCTATGTGTTTTGTATCTGATGCATGCTCAAAACGTATATATTTCTAATGCATAAAAATAAGTATTAGTGTTATTTGAATGACAAAAATACACGGTGTTCCAAAAAAACCGGAACTTCTTGGTTATAGCTGTGTATCTTCGTCAACACTGTATGGAATTGTTAAAAATTTTAACCTGTTTTTTCCGAACAACAAGGGCACATATATAAACTCTCCAAATCAGGCATTTCAAAGTGTCCGCCGTTGACATTGACGCGTGCGCAGAGGTGCGCAGAGGTGCCATTGCCTCGCAGGGTTATCGATAACGCACTCATCGAATTCGTTCAGCGTTGTCACTTTCGCTGCAGAATTATTGTGCTGTCGAATGCACTGGCTTTCTTAATCAGATGTGTGTAAATGCGCTGAACGAATGTCTTGCATCTTCAATCAAATTTTATAGGGCTGATGACAAGGTTGTTGACGGTGTGAATGTTTAGAGTGCTCTAAATGAGTTGCTGCACAGCCTTGTGTGAGCGGTGTAGGCCAATTAGCGGTGAATTCACAATATTAGCTTGCAATATTCTTCTATCATGGATACATGTACCTCATTGTAAATCTCTGTAAATTTCATAAAAATATCAGGTTTATTGGCAATGCTACTTCGTTTGGCGACAGAAGTTCCGATTTTTTGGAAAACGATGTAGTATTATAGTCGGCCTTCTGCTTGTTTTATTTCATGAATTTATGAGTTGCTTCTTTTTCATCGCGCTTTTTAAGATGCGAGTGGGCGATGCGTTACTACGATCAAGACGATGCATTTTATATCGGAGTTCGGGACAAGAATCACGACGAAGTTAAAGATCTCCTTGATAAAAATTATTTTGGACACATTCCTGTCAAATTGTTCGAGTTTAAATCAGAAAAATATATCAGAACGTGTCGTAAGCTGACACCGGGAGCACAATTGACAGTGAACCAAAGAGTAGCAATACTCTCAGGGTCCATGTGCGCTCATGCGACAAGGTATCTGGTGACAGTTGGACATCTCTTTGAAGGATGTGGTACCGAAGAAATATGCTACTACTTTGTGGATGGTGTGATGAAGCCTTGTGGCGAGCTGAAACATGTGATCAATGAAATTCCGTGCTCGAGTGTACATCATGAACAGTTAACTGCCGATCTAGCACTGATACGCAGCAATTGTGACAACAATTGTGCCCAAAAAAATACACTTTCAATAAAAAATGAAAAGAAAGAAAATCCAGTAGAATATGAAATCAATATACATAGCGGCAATATTGTGCGAAAAACTTGCGTTATGATCAGGGACCAAGACAACGTGATGCGCTTTGGTCACATTGAAAATACCGCGTTCACTGACAAAGAAGTGAAGCTTTACAACGTTCTTACCATAACCTCTTCGAAGCTTATTGGAGAGGAAACCTCAGTGTCTATAACTCGAATTGGAGATAGTGGCGCTCTTGTATTACAGGATCAATCCCTAGACAGTGACTACGTGGACGTTACTGCCTATGGGATGGTTATTGGTATTTTTGGTGTAGATGGTGAATGTAAAACCATTGCAAATTCTTTAAAGGCCGTGTTGGACAATTTTCACCGCGTCCAACAGTTGTCTGAAATAAATAATTTAGATTTTGTGAAAGATAGCACAAATTTCGAAATTGGCTTAGATCTAATTGAGTTAGATTTAATGAATTAATGCTTTGCATGGTTAACACAATTTCCTTGTAAAATAAAGAGGCTAATAGCCGGACATTTTGATTTGTGAAGAAATTTGTCGTGTAAATAAAGGCCATGATCTAAAACCTTGTGATCCAATTTTAAATTGTAATATGTTCTGTGTTCCTATGCAAAGAAAGTTACAACAAAATTGGAATCGTACCTTGTGCACTTCCAAACATTACATATCGGATTTTTCGTATAACGATTCATAAACAAAAATTTGTTAACACTGAAAAGAGGATTTATCAGACTCGTTGTTGCTAATAGGCTACATTAGACCTTTTGAAACTGATGATTTTGTGTGCCAACTTACGATGCAATGTTTTCTTTTCATTTTATTATGTTAATTTTTTATTATTTACGTAGTGTGTTTCGCTCAACTCAGGCGTAGATGAGTACCAGGTCTCGTGTCTGGGGAAGATAGACAAAGTGTATCGAGACAGTAGGCTCTGTCTCATGTACAGTTCACGATACCTAGCTACATGTATTCCTTG
>JAQIWG010005842.1:0-14020 GCA_034695025.1 Chamaedrilus cognettii | reverse complement strand
TCTTTCGCCTGTTGGGCTAATTGCAGTTGCACTTGCTGTTGAGACTGCTGCATCATGGCTAACATGGCAGCTAAATTTGTGAATTGCTCTGAGAGATCCACGGCAGTAGCCTGAGTAGTCTGCATAGTCAACCCAACAGCTACCCCTCGCACCCCTCCCGCAGTGATAGTAAGAGATGCCACCCCACCTGTATTCAGTACAGTTACAGGCACGTTGACATTAGTAGGTGTCTTAATATTCTGCTGTCCAGTTTGAGCTAATGCACGTGCTTGAAAACCCCCTCCTCTTTAGATTTTGATCAATGCATCAGGCGCATCGTCAAAGACCTGTTTGATGACAGCAGTGGAAGTAAGTTTCAACCTACAGTCAATGACTATATCCAAGATGTCGTCACGTGACAGTAACTCAATGGTCGGCACGCTGGCCGAGTTCACGAGTTGCCAAATATACTATAGAAGTCCACCAGACGCTCCTTTAAACTAGAGTCAGCGCTCACTAACGTCTAAACACTGGGAAGAAAAATCACGCTTAAATCACTACTCCAATAAAAATTAGTAACTACGCCATCGAAGTTATCTACAGCGGTGCGCAGGTAGGCTATAATTATCGCCGCGTACGCAGGCCGCCACTGTACGTCGATTATTGATCGGCCTGGAGTGTGCCTGCAGGCGCTTGAACAAACAAGCTACTTGAACCGTGATTGGTCGAGACTCGTCAACAAACAGCCAAGCACCAAAGCAACATTGCGCAACCGCACCGACTCAATCCGTCATGACCATAATATACATATGCACTGAGTGATCTATGTATTATGCTTTTCGGTGGCGGAGTTACCAGCAATCTTCAACCAAGGAAACCACCGCCCATTCGTTGAGGACTTGTGCAGTTATTTAACAGTATATATTAGCAAGTGCGTAATACCACCAAACGTTGTACACTAGCAGCTGAGTTATGCGTATAAACTGTTACCAGTTAACAACGTCTGTATAACTCCGCCACTGGCACTTGTAACTGATGTTTGAAAAAACACTACCTGTAGCTTTTTTAACAATATTTCCTATTTCCTGTCCCTTCCCCCAGAATATAGCAGGAAGACCCCCGCCCTCTAAAAGTGAAGGACGCAGCAGCGCTCAGCCACAGAACAGACCCCAAGGCTGGAATCGCCTGACGATAGCATTACCCATAGGGATTTCAGAGTACTACTCCCCTTCAATATCTTATTGACTGCAAATCAATTTTTTATACACTTTTCCCCTATCTTCACTGAACAGAAGTCCGAGATTAAATATGAAATATTTAATAATGAAATAGCAAGGGTTAGCTAGGGTTAGGGGTAATTGGTCTGTAATTAGCAACACTACTAACGTCACCATGTCTATCTTTTATAATTGAAATTACAATGCCTTGACCAAAAGCATCAGGAACGCATGAATGGGTAAGCATCATGCCAAATAATATCTTCAATCGTATGAAAATTGCAGGATGATCATCGAAAATAATGCTATATCGACCAACTGTGTGTGGCGCCATCTCACGAATCGAATAGTTTACGATACAAAAAATCACTGCAACTGCTAGGCGCTATGTGACGACATCATCTGCAGTTTATCGCCGAAGTCGTTTGCCCGCCCGTCCATCCAAGGTACGTCCGTCCGCCTCGACAGTCGAACACTTTCTGCCAATACTATATACCTCAGACCTAACGATCTGCGGGAAAAACATGAGATGCAAATTCATGACTGCATCTATGTCGAATTGCAGTCGATTTTAAAAATACTTTCACCACTAGAAGAGAACTACATTTTGAAGAAAGCACGTATCATGTTTGCAAAAACATTTCAATGTTGTTGATGCAATGCACTAATAAAAGCGCCGATTTCTTAGCATAAGCACCTAATTTTACTTCAGTTTTTGCAAGTTGTATACTTTCTCTTACGTTTATCATACCGATTCGCGGAAAGTTCCCGGTCCTCTCTTGACCCCCATTCTTCTTGCCATCATATCTTTCACTTCTCAAAAATCTCTCTTCTCTCATTATAATATGTCCAATTCAGTTTCTATTTCTTCTAGCAATCCATTGCACTTTTTTCTCTATTACCTTCTTTAAAACATGTCTTTCTTTCTCAAATTTCAAGTTTCATCTCAGTATAGTGCCGCAGACTAAACCCCTGCCTTAAGCATAAACAGCACGCTTTATCAGAATTACACGCAGTTTTGGTTAACGTTTGCGCATTGGATTCATGCTTTCGAATACAGTTTGGGAACGTCAAATTTTCTTTTTTACTCTTAGTCAATTTTCTACGCAGGCAAGCAGGGTTCGTTGGACGACAAACTTCCCTAAAATCGGATCTCAGTCATCCTTTAGCACATGACATTATTGCTTTTTAGAGTTGTACAAAATTTGTATGCAGTGCGTCTCCATCATAATCATTGCTTGCCGTGATAAACGTTAATATGATTGGATTCATTTTAGCTCTTATATTGAACGAATAAACCAACAATTCAAAGCAACTTAATGCACGCATTTTCCTAATTCAATGCAAATGTAATACGGTGCTAACGGACGTAGCCTGTTGACCAGTTGTCTGGTTTGTATCTTTGACACTGCATCTAGGGGGTCCAAGCAAGATGTTTGTCTCCCCCGCGATGCCTCAGTACTCTGTCGGTGATGAGATCACGTGCTGGGCGGATGCCTACCCGCCCCCCTTCTACTTCTGGACGAACGTCGCCACCAACGAGGCCATCTACAACAGGGTTCTACGTCTTTGCTTATTACTTATTATCGTAATTATCACAGTGCACCCGATAATAGAACTCATTTTCATTGTTGTTGTTTTGTCATAGCGCTCTACCTTACTTCTACTGCTGCTCAGGAAGAATATATAACCGAGTGTAGATGGCAAGTTATGTCAAACCTATGCTAAACGCGAATGGATGTGTTTCCACCCATAGGATGCGATTCTGACTAAATCATCAATGGTTGTCAGGCGAAAATTGTCAACCGCTTTCTTTCTGCATTCGTATATTAAGAATAACTTTATGGTAGGGAACGTCAGTTTTTAACTGCCTGTAGCACGAGTAGCCGATTAAGCCTACTCCCCTATCATGTTGATATACTTTGACAGAGGGAGGTATTAGGGGGTTGAAATTTTAACTATCCGGTCAATCACACCCTGTATTAGCAGGTGTTCACGGTGGACGAGAGCTTTGTGGGCAAGAACACGACGATGCGCTGCGAAGCGCAGAACACCATCATGGACGTCGTGTACACGGACCGCTTCCTCCTCTCCATCATTGTGCCCTCCGGTAGCATCTTTTTCCTTTACATTCCCTGTTTTACAGCGATCTGCCGGCAGTGCGCAGTTATAAAACGTATTAATATTTAAACTTAAAATTTTAATAATTATATTGATTAAAACGTACGTTATGTTGCGTAAACAAGGCACGGTCGTAATATAACATGACCTAGATAATTTATGTGACATTGTAAATATATAATAATTTATGACATAATTAAACACACATGTCCCGGATATGACAATGAATCGTGTCTCGCAGTTTCGCCCTGCTGCCATCGTCGGGCAGGCTGGGCGTCAGGAGGGCATCCTGTCTGTAAAATCTGACGCCAAAAGTCAATCACCTTGTGCTCTTGACCCGTCCGAGTGTCTATTACATGTTGCTGGATTCGGGGGGTGCTCAGATGGGTAGGTGGTGACTGGGAAGGAGTGCAGGGCCTCGGGGTAATCTGCTGGGGGAAGTCGATCTAGAGTTTACGGGAGCGCTGAAATGACACATCTAACTTCTTAATTCATTTCATTCCCCGGAAAGTCCTTCATGTCGCGATTGACACGGTCAGGAGAGAGAGTTTTATATATAAGCAACACAATTTTGTAGTAAGTAACACATATGCTAACCTAAATGAACCACTAAACGAAATTAAATGCATATAACAATATCATAGCCTAATTTAACCGTGTTAAGCTGATAACTAGATCAGCTTTGATGGGCAGGTTTTGCTTCTCTGACTGGACACCGACTAGAGGGGAGAAAAACACAAACATATGTTGTTGGTTGATGTTTTGCTATCTGTTGCTATATTGTGTTTTTGCACACGATTTATTCGCCCACTGGCAAACAGATGTCTTTTTTTGTTATGTCAACCTTTATCTGATCAGATTCCAAACTTTAGAAGAGAATAAGCAAAACAATAAAATGCAGTAGTGGTGCTTTGTCCATGTCCCCTATGCAATGGGCAGTTCCCTTGATAAGTTTAGACTAAGTTAACGGCAAGATTATAATTTTAATGTAATAATTTCTATGAATTGCCAATAACCTATAAAAATGTTTACCTAGTTCCAGGTGCGTCTGCAGAAAAACTTGCGATGGGCATCTAATTCGATCGACCAAGCGTCCATGACAAGGAATCCACAGAGGATTCGTCAGCCCTCGTTATTTGTTAAGAATTGATTTGATCTGGGTTCGACAGTCAAGTCGCTGAGAAAATTAATGAAATTGGGTGAACTTCTTTGGCGAAATCATAGTCGAGAGCTAAGAATGTTCCTAAAATAAGAAGAGAGCTGTCTTCTAAAACTAGCCTGCGATTAACGTCACACTACGCTAGTTGAGAGTGGCAAGCTATGTTTGATTGAAGAGTAACCAGCTGATCGTCGTCCTATGGAACTCTTGCGTTTTGCAAGAGATTTATTAAGACTTTTTAACGAGTCGGCCTAAGGTGACTCATTATCACCTTTCTGCCGCTATGTTTTGTTTCCTAAGCTGCCGTTCAAAAACGTCATCTAAAAATTATTTCTGTTCAGATCCTGGATCCTGATCCTGATGGTTTAAACCTTGATGACAATGGAAGACAATTTGGAACATGCCGACAGTGTTAATACGATCATTTTTCGGCACACTGATACTAGCGCACTGAGAGTATAGGCTTGCTTACGAAGTACATGTATATTAGACGGATACTATTTGCAACTATGACCGGTGTCCGCCCCGATGCAGACTGCGTCACAGCCAGCGTTCAACACAGGTTTACACACGAACGTTTGGTGGCCGCATTCCCCGCTTACGAAGAAGCAGAGATGACGCCGGTGTCCATGGCCGTTTGAGGCCATAGACACCCTCCACTGAATCCTATTCGTCGCATACTCACGTCTTACTCCCTTAGCTTTCAAATCCTCCTTTGCCAAGCCCTATCCACGTCGTTTCCGGTCCTTGCGTCCTTTTCATCTACCCCATATCCTCACTCAATCGTCCGGTGTTTTCTCAAAACATGCCTCAGCCATCTCAGTCGGTTTCTTCTGATCACCTCCACAAAAACCTAAAACATCATAGCTCTCAGATCTATACTTTCTCCGCTATACTTTCTCTTCTTCAATGACACCCCACTCATCCACCTCACCATTCTCATATGTGTCCGCTCAAATCGGGTCTTCTGATTGACATTCACTACCCATGTTTCACTGTCATATATCATTGCACTCCTTACACATTGACGTACACTCATATACCCTTCCTTTCAGTTTTGGCGATATAAACTTGTCTGTTGAAATTTGTTAATTCACTTGAGTTAATATCTCTTACATTGGTTAATTCACTTGAGAAATATTAAATGGTCAGTTAAAAGAGTGGCTTACATACCGGGAAATTCTAGCCCCTACATTAATAAAAAAAATATGTTAAACAATATTGATCGTTTCTATAATTTTGTTTGCACATATTTGAGTATAAATGCCTCGTTTGGGGGAATGTGCTCATGTTGTAATAATTGAAATATTATAAGGATGCTGTTTTATGGCGTAGAGATATTTTAAAAAATACATACATTATAGAGCAACGTGAATGTTATATATATGGGGTCACATAATAAAATGTTTTTGAATTTAAAGATAACGCTTTGTGCAAAATATCGTGCAATCATAGCAGGAATATATACATGTAACATCACGTTGCATCAATCAACTTTCCTTCTTGTGTTTGAAATATAAATAATTTGGACTTCAAATATAAATGTGATAACGTTTTGATCGCCCTACACATATCGACGCGCAAAATGTTGCCAAGGCTTCTTTTTAGAGGAGCTTAATGGTATTTTCAACCCAGGAAAAGGCCATTGTCTAAATTGAGTTCAAGTTTAATCTCTGTTGAATTTATTCAACTCCTACAGTGTATAGCTCAGACATATCGCACATTGATTAGGCCTCCTTTTCATGCCACTTTTGTTAAGTAGACATCCAATATACCCCTATGCAAGAAAAAAGCATAGACACATCTCTTTACGGCTCTACGCGGCTCTACAGTCTACACACTCTACTCTCACGGCTCTACACGGTTAGACACAGTTCTTTACACAACTTCACTTCGCAAAATAAATTATGACACTTCTGGGATTCACTGCGTCAAACGATAACACTTGACACAAGGCTTGACAGTGCATTGTATTATACACAGATTGCACGCCATCTACGCGTTAACAGTGGCCTATTGGTAGCTGGACTGCATGATTAGGATGGAGCAGTTTTGATGAAGGTCATGGAACGTTCTAGAAGAGTTCGTCCTTGCCCAGCAGCCAGTAGATTGTCAGCAAGCCCTTGCCATGGAACGTTCTAGAAGAGTTCGTCCTTGCCCAGCAGCCAGTAAGTCGTCAGCATGCCCTTGCCCTAGACACCAACAGAGCTAAGGTGTTGATCTATGCGCTACTAAGAAGATATTGGATAAACTAGAACTGCAATAAAAGTTCATGCAATAAGCTGCATATAAGCTGCAAGAGGAAGCAGCCTACGCTTGTAGAGTTGGTAGAAGGAGGGGGGGTGATACCTTGACGAAGGTCTCGCCCCTCATCTCCGTCCGGTAGCCGGGAAAGCGGATGAGAGCGTTGCGCGCCGCCTCGCTGAGGTGAACGCGAGACGCTGTAAGGCAAAGGAAGGCAATTGTTCGTAAGGCAACCAAGTTACATGTACTGCTCATCAGTGATATATTCATTAACTGTAACTAAAACTGTATATGAAACTAGTCTCTTACCGCTAACGATCACCGAAACTACACCTAAAATTATTTAAATAATGATAACTTAAATGAAACTGAAAAACAGAATGCAGAACTGAAATAAATCTTTATCTGGCTTCCAAACGAATATTGTAACACTTATTGTGTTTTTAAAACATTTCCTTGCTGACTGGCTGCATAACTGTACCGTGCATAACTGTTGCAAAATAAGTCCCCAATACACTCTACGAAACTCTAGCAAAAGCGAAAATAAGAAGTGCAACGCAACGCTCAATATGCTGTGAATTAAACTGAAACTATAACAGCAATTACTGCATAGGCTAATAAGAAATTATCGATGATTGAAGCAGTAAATCTGCTTTTGTAAAATCGCGCAGGCCTACTGCACTTTGTAAAAAGACTGAAGCAGAAGTTACAAGAAAAACTGTAACATAAATTATCTATGATAACTGAAATCGTAACTCAGGAGCGGCTGCAGGATGTTTTGATTGGGAAAGCCACGAAGACGCCACACAATGTCTTTGGGGATGCCACTATTCTTCGCCTCGATTGTTACACTTTCCCTCTCGGACAGAATTCACGAGCGGGGGGGGGACACATTTTTTAACAATATCAGAAATGCTCATAGTCATTTACATTTTGTGTCCTCAAGTAAAGCCACATACACCAACAATTTCTGATTGGGGACGCAAACAATTCAATAGGGGTCGCCAAAACCAGAAAAATCTACCTTTCTCATAAGTTTGACATAACCTGTACTAAATATTTGGGGGCGCCAATGGGGACGACAAGCCTTTGATAGGGGACACCTGGAAAACAGAACCGCCACTGCCATACCCATAACTGAAATTTAAATTATTTGATAACTCAAACTGTAACTGAAAATTAAAATATGGATCTTGAACCGAAATTGAATTAAAATATCAATTATTTCGAAAACGAGTTCGTCAAATATGCTGCAGACAAAAGGCGGGAATTGTCACAAGGGTGCCAGTATCAAATTTGCCATTTAACTAAATCACGGAGCGCCAATAGTTCATTCATTTTCTATTCAAGCAGGCTCGCCTTGTAATTTGCTCAAATATTGCATTAACTTTCTTTCTATAACTACTATATGTACACTGTACAGTCCAGCGTGCTGCCCTGACATCCTGCGCCTGACTAGATGATATCAACAAAAGAAGCTGTTGTTGCAAAGAAAGTGACAGAGTTAAGTCCGTTGGTAATCCAGCAGACAAATTCAACTCTGCGTGTGCCAATTTAGCTGTGATAAGAAAATATAAGAAAGAAGAAAATATCAGAGAGGGGCTACCTGATTATATTATGAATGCAAAGTTCATCAACTTTCTGCATTATTTAACGGTAATATTGTTGCCCGAATTATCATTCACTATCAGTCAACAATGCCATATCGAAACAACCTTCTCCAGTGGACTCCATTCTGGAGGCGACGTTGACGGTATCTCCAAACAAGCAGTAGCGTGGCATCGTGTGACCCACAACGCCTGCAGTGAGTCACATTCAACAGACAGTAGCGAGGCATCGTGTGACCCACCACCCCTGCAGTGAGTCACATTCAACAGACAGCAGCGAGGCATCGTGTGTCCCACAACGCCTGAAGTGAGTTGCACTGAACAGTCATTAGAGAGACATCTTGTAACCCACCACAATTGAAGTGAGTCACATTGGACAATCAGTAGTGAGACATCTTGTGACCCACCACGATTGAAGTGAGTCACATTCGACACTCAGTAGTGAGACATCTTGTGACCCACCACGATTAAAGTGAGGTACGTCTTCAACATGACGGCCGGTATTTGCTTGCTTCATAGACCATAAGAATCTATTTCACTAAGTAAGTTGAGTTCAAGCCACGCGTATTGATTCACTAATGGAAATGGAATAAACAACACAAAATTGTTCACAGATTTGTTTTCAAAAGATTTATATCGAAAAACATGAATTTAGAACATGGGTGTTGAACATGGGTCAGAAACATGGGTCAGAAGATATGACTTCAACTCTGTTCCGCAGCTCTGCCACTATTGCCACCGTCGGGTAGATTTGACCGTATGAAGGGAATCCTATCCGTAAAGATATGCTCCAACTAGCCACGAACAAAACACGATCCTGGGCTTGTGACCCACCTGGGTGACAAAGTGTTTGGGTTCGGGGGTGCTCAGATGAGCGGGTGGAGAAAGGCATGAATGGTGACTAGCTGGTTCAGGGGAGATGGAGTCAGAGTTTACTGCGTTCTAATTCGCGCCTCCCGCAGGCTCTGAACCGATGTCATCATCTTCTTAATTGGCTCAGTGGCGGCTTAATCCCTTTCACCCTCTGAAGGCTTATCAGCTATTAATGTTTCTTTGCAGAATCAAGGAAAGTGAGGACGTGTGTCCATGGCTGCAAGCGGCCAGCCTGTGAAAAATAAAAAAATAAATAATAATCATCGTTTCTGACGTCCATTCCTTTGCGCTACAGCAAGCCTGTAACGCCGTGTCCATGTTAACACAGGTTAGACGTTTATATTGGAGCTGGGTTTTTGCGGCCGGATGCCCTACCTATCGTCCACCAGAATAATAAATGACTCTGGACGATGATTATCAGTTGACGACACTTGTGTGTTTAACGGCTTTGCTGAAGGGCCTGTAACGCCATGGTTTCATAGTTGCGGGACATAGTTCATACGGGACTTGAACCCAGGTCCTCTGGACTCGAAGTCCAACGCTTTAACCACTACACCACAGCGCCTCGCTCCATTAAAAAATAAACGAAAATAAACGAGAAAGATGACAATGATGATGGGCATTGAAGGAATGCGAGGAGATGGCAAAAGTCGCAATAAAAAACATACAAGTACAATACGGAAGAAGAAGATACAAGTTGTTAAAATTCTTAAGAGGATCAAATCAAATCAATTTTATTACAAACACACAGTGTAGGTTATAAGCAAGAAAGTGTTCGCTAAAACGTGTTTATAACTCCGGACAACAGGCGCTGAGTGCGACACACTCAGAACGCGCTCACGTTGCCCGGCCTTTGCACATGAATATACTGTATTGTCATTTTTGAGGCTATAGTATGTTGCACTATTTGGTTGCAAAAATGACATTGGCAGCTCTGTACTGTACGGGTGGCAATATCAACCGACATAAAATTATTCAGCAATATAAAATATGAGGCTAAAAACTTTGCGATATACACATGAGTTCAAACATTATGCATGTGGCCTGCATTCAATTTTACTATGTGCTGTAAATAATTAAAATCAAGGAAGCAAGAATAATTATAAATCGGTTAAAATGCTTCTACTGTAAGTAGACTAGAATACATAGCTGTTATTTGCCAGCAGCATAAGATGTTAGGCCTTTACAGTTAGAAATGAATCTAAACATTCCGACATTAGCAATGCCCTAAAAGAATTGAAGGAAGTGGCCTCTACTGTGGATGGCGACAATGAGTTTCAAACATTGACCACTCTGAAAGAGAAAAAGTACAGTCTGCTATCAAGCCTGGGAGTGATGGGTTTTAATCTCAAGCTGTGCCCTCTAGTTCGACCCTGTCGATCCAATAAAAATAATTTGTTTATTTGGGTGTCAACAAGGCGATGCAAAATTTTAAAGCAAAAACATAGGTCAGCCCGAAGCCTCCTGAGCTCAAGGGTACACAATCCAGCTTTTCAAGTCGGGCAAGATAGTTAAGCCCCTGAAATCCTGGAAGTTTTTTTGGTGAAAATTCGCTCAATCGCTCGATCGGTCAATCATATTTGTTGATGATGATAGCCTGCACTAAAAATGTGCTGCAGACGATATCAGACAGCAAGTTGCTACATGCAAGAAATACTACTTGTCCAATGTTAAGCTGATACAAAACGAACACTGCTGACACCGACGTAAACTGCAAACCAAACGATAGACGAAGAATTGTGGAGTAAGCTGACAAGCTCAAATATACAGGAACACAGAACACAGAAGTGATACGCGATAGAGAACTGAAGGGCTCGAGCTCTTATGCTCGCGAAAGTGAATACCAAAGAACGCAGTTGCAGACAAAATTGAACATGTTAAGTCCATGTAGGACTGAGGATTAAGAAGGCCTCTAAAAGTAGGTAAAGAAGATAAGAAAGTAGGTGATGGAAGTAATCGCCAAATATAGACGGGACATAAAATAATAGAGGGTGGTTTGAAGGAAATTGATAGAATAGAGAGTACATGTGAATACACGACAGAGAACGTTAGACAAGGGAACGTTGGACAATCTGCTTCAAAATGGATCGTAGGTGGTAAAAAAATCGATTAATGTCGAGATACTGGACGTCAAGAACCAGCCTTTGGCATTTAAGACTGACAGAAAGACGACGAAGGATCTAAGAGTGCTGTGAAGGAAGATGCAAAAAAAGAAGCATGCGAGAAACAATAAGTGGTTAGATCAAGAAAGGTCCCTGGTAGCGATTGCAGTAAACTCGTTGCACCCACCGGCGGCGCAGGGTCCGGTGTGGACGCCGATGCGCAGCTGCAGGACGCGATCCGGGCGGTGTCTGATCTTAAAGGCAGCCACCTGCCGCAGCAGGTCGAGCGCCATGTTGCAGATCTCGATCACGTGACGACTGTCCTTGGGTTTCGGCACTCCGCTCACCACCATGTAGGCATCGCCTATCGTCTCAACCTGAAGACAAGTTTGGCAGAAGTACCCTAGATCTTCAATATGCAGCTAGCGCTAAATTATATATTTTACGGTACTGTAGCAATATAGTAACTTTTATTCACATGTAATGCAAAAGATAATGTCGTCCGAACAGCCATACCTTATACACGCCGATGTCGAGAGATGGTATCGTTCAACCTGTCCTACCTTGTAGACGTCATGACGAGAGATGGTATCGTCGAAGGTCCCGTAGAGGTCGTTGAGCAGGTCGACGACTTGCATGGGCGTGCTGTCCGAGGAGAGCGTCGTAAACCCCGCGATGTCTGAGAAGTAGACCGTCACACTCGCAAACATCTCGGGCGGAACGCTGCGACCGAGCTTCAGCTGGTCGGCCACGAATCTGTAACAAACAACGGCGCATGAAGCAAACTTAGAAATGAGGAAAGAAGTTTGATATGCATCGCGTATGAATAACCGCGCGTATGATCTGAAGACATCCAGGATGCCGACGTTGCGGCTGAAAGACCGAAGCATGATGATCGACACGACGCTTTTCCAGCGTTCGTGCTTGTCACAAGCATGACGGTGATTATGCACATTTGTAGAACTACTCTAAGGGTACAGTTACATAGGATGTTGAACGTCGAATTACCAACCATGTCCAAAACACGCGTTTTCTCGAAATACGAATCAGGAACACGTGCGTTCACTGCGCTACTCTACATGTTTACTGATAACATCAATGTTTGGAACACTCAACAACAGTACAAAAGATACTCAACTATAGATTTATTGGACATGACTAAAAACTGAAAATCCTATGTTGAGCATCTAATGCAAATGTAACCTCAGTTTTTAAATCGGCTGAAATCGGAAGCAGAAACGTAACCATAGGATCCAGGAATCCACGAAAGGAATGCCCTAGACTTATTCATAATAGCAACCAAATTATAATAATAATGGGTTAATAGTCTGTTTCAGCCTCTAGTGACGTCATCTATGAATCAAACGTTAAAACGAAACGCCTTTAAGGAAATTATTGCTGAAATGGCTATATTGCTTAAACCGTCCTTGCAATTGTTAATCCGACGTTGCCTTATTAACCGTCTAGGCCACGATCTGACTTGCTTATAGTTGTGACGCAATCATTGAAAAACAAACAACCGCATGCAGCGCAGTGCTCTAGCAAGCATTTTCAAGCATTCTGTACACTAGGCCTCCTGAACGAGTAGGTTTACGGTCATCCGCGGTCAACCTGCACTTTATCCATTGGATCAAAACTTGTCATAACTCGGTCAAAAGTTACCAGATTGGTTTGAAATTTTGCACACAACAACGGAGGCCATATTGGACTACACCAGCTTGGACATTTGTAGAAAAATTCGAGCAATTGTGACACAATTACGGCTGTTTGAAAAAATACAGAAAAAAATGTTTTGAACATTAGTTGCTGTGTATTGTGTGCTAACTGCCAAGTTACAAGCAAGCAGTCCAGACATTCACGTCACAGCTGATCTTCATATAGAGTGTCCTCCTTGTTAGCGTACACATGACAGAAGACCGGGACCCCACTATTAGACTGCTCGAACTATGATTTTGTGATCAAACATCTTCCACTTCAAGCAGACGATCGAGTCGTCGGGTGATTAACGTCACGCAGCGTCGCAGGCGAGTATGATAAACACGCTCCTCCAGTAGAAGTGTAGACTCTGCACTCCATATCTGAATGTCACGCGGATAGAACCATGTCTTCTGCCATGTGTATGCAAACTAGAGGACACTATGAACATCAGCCATGACCAAATTTTTGGAGTCTGGACTGCTTGCTTGTTACTTGACAGTAGGCAGCAACTAATGTTGGAAACTTTTTTTGGTACTGTTTGTAAAACAGCCATAATTTTGTTAAAATTGCTCGCATTTCTCTAAAAATGTCCAAGTTAGTGTAGATATGGCTACAGTTATTGTTGTAAAAATTTCAGACAAGTCTGAAAACTTCTGATAGAGTTATGACAATTTTAAATGAATATCACTTAATCGGAACACGGTGAATGTACGCACAAAAAAGAAAAAGAAAAGACAGGCCTAAATTAATAGGTTATGCTTAGCCTACGGAAAATTGTGTACAGGCCTACGCGTTTACGCCAGGGAACAAATGTTTGGCGTGCAGCCCAGGGCAGTAGTATAATCAAGCCGCTTTTGGAACAGTTAATTGGGGTGACTAATTACACTAATGGCCTAGGCGCTAATCCTTGACCCCTACCCCCGTGGGGGTGGGTGTGGGTGGGTGGGTGTGGGTGGGGTGTGGGTGTGAAAAAGTTGCCTAGGTTGTTATGAAATTTTAATTAACCCCCTTGGCCCCCGC
>JAQIWG010005841.1:0-14021 GCA_034695025.1 Chamaedrilus cognettii | reverse complement strand
CACGCGCACACACAATGGAGGGAACCAAAACGACACAATCCAAGAGAACAATGGAAGGAACCGGAACGACACATTACAGTACATAATTCACAAGCAACAAAGGTGCTTTGTTGCTTTGTACACAATTCAATTGATTCCTTCAGCTACAATTAAAGCACTAACGTCCATTATAATAAAAAGAGATGGTGCTTTGTAGCTTTAATAGATGACTATTCAGCAAGTTTACAAGGCACCATCGTAAATGGTGCATTGTTGCGACCAACAAAACCTCTTTAGCGGATGCAGACATGCTTTAATTTTCCAATTTTTCGACTCTTAGGCCATTCTTTCACGAGATAGTGCGTTGTAGCTCGATGGATCTCATTCTGAAGAAAATTCTGCTGTATAGAAGTCCATACCTCCAAAAAATCGATATGGTGCGTTGTTGCAGTCAACCCACAAAATTATCCTACAACTATGGTATCATCGTACATTTGGCAACACTGTTTCCACGCCACGCTGCAGGGACTGGAGGCTGCTGTAGAACTGTCAGTCCCTAGGCGCGTGTACTGTAAGCCTGTAACACGTAGGTTCGTCGCTGCGCTAATTACTGAAGCGATGCGTGGCGCTGAGAGCTGCGTGTGTCGCAGCCTTGACGCCTTGGACGCGACCAGAATGTAAAGTTAAAGTTGGTGTCGTTCATATTGTCTGGGGATACTCGTTGCAGAATGGCATATTTTACAATGGCAGCTGGGGATATTTGCATTAAAAGATGCAATCTAGGGATATTGTTAGCAGAGATACCCAGAATCAAGGGATATTGCGTTTTGGATCAATGGTACGAGCCCACCAACATAGATGCCTTAATTTAGAAACGTTTCCGCAAACTGCGTGTTCAATGTACACGATGTGGTATACCGTACATGCATCTAAAAACTTCGATACGGTACCACACCTTTTTTTAGCTTTAATTGCGTAGCATTTGAGGTGCCCAAGAAAAAAACTCGTTTAGAGCTGAAATTGTTGAGAGATCGCGTATCATTTCATTCTAACCCGTAATATGGGCAACGGTGCGTATAGCGGGCTAGCGCTGTTTTGCACGTTCCTGCTACATCTACACACAACATGTAGCCAGTGTCAAGGTATAATCGTCAGTCATTCATTGTCAACATTAGCAAGGCGTGATGACACAACGAGTGCGAGCGCGTACTGCAACAGTTACCACGGATCTCTTCGTAACAGACGAGACCTACTGCGGTACTGCTGTTGCACCTAAGAACACCGCGCTGCTGCGGCAGAACAGTGAAGTCAGAAGCGCTCGTGTGGTTACCACTGACGCCCGGCTTGTAACTTGTAAGACAATACACGACATCGTACATCAAACACAAAACATTCAATAGGCCTAACAATGCCCGTACAGATAGCTATAGTATTATAAATAACACAGGCTGTGTTATAGAGATGAGCTCATCTCTATACCACAGCCTGTGATATAGAGATGAGCTCATCTCTATATCACAGCCTGTGATATAGAGATGAGCTCATCTCTATATCACAGCAGTGTTATTGCTCAAAATGATCATGCGCACGAATGCTATTGCGTTAAAGAGAGAAAACAATAAATGCCATTAATGAGAAAAGAGCTCGTAGTTCAAAAGAGCGGATCCATTCATTCTCCAGCTATAGGTGATTCTGCTCGCTGCGCCGTTCGTAATGCATCCAGTTCACCTTGCACGCAACGGCAAAACTGGATTCAGCACGCATCCAAAATGGCGAATGATTGGTAATTCTAAATGGATAATAATTGTTCAGAATAAAAAAATAAATAAAAATAAAAATGGCTTAAAAATGGACAATGACCTAAGCATGGCTTCGAAATATGGACAAACACTGTTAAGCGTGGCTTCGAAAATTATGTGATCATCTCCCCCCCCCGCCCCTCATCCCCCCTCCACCCTCCCGTCGCGACTTAGACGGAGGAGAAATTTACTCCAGACTCACATAAACTCTGGCGACGCGAGAAAAAATCCAGCAGCGGTCTGTTTTTCGCGACACTCCCCTCACTGAGATTTCTGGCACCCCCATTTTCAAAATCCGAGACAAATGCCTAAAAGCGAGGCGCTAACCTGTCGTTGAATAGTTCGACTTGATCCTACGGTAGACTGCAGCCTGGGCCTGCACAAGTCTTGTAGTCTAATTGGCTAATCCACACTGCGTGGATGACTTCTAGCCTATAGTCACGAACTATAATGAGGCTGAATGATGGCCTATACTGCTGCGTGCTGCGCAGACAGTCTAGCCTGCATTCACTGCAGTGACGCCCCCGCTCTGCTGCTAGCGCCTGGATGCCCGCGCGCCGCACAGTTAGCACCGACTTGCAGCACTGTAGACTGCAGCCTAGGCCTGTACAAGCAGCGCAGCAGCGCGGCCAATCCCCTATGTGCTGCTAGCGCTCGGTCTAGATGCGCCACGCGCCCATAAGGCCTAAGCTGCTGCAGGGCCCAGCAGCAGCGTGCAGAGAATGCCCCACTCCAGTGGTGTTAGCGCCTAGCCCCCCCCCCCCATCCCCCTCGCGTTACGACCCGCATTAGAACTAGAAATGTCATTCAACTTATCTTGTCATCGAACTAATCACAATGAAACTACGGTCATTACATTCATGTGTGCAGTGGCCAGGCCGAGAGCTTGAGCTCTGGAATAGCCGCACAAACCCCCCCAACGCTTTTCATAAAAATATGTTTCTTCCAAAATGACATCCGACGCTATTTTCATTAAAAACATCAGACGACTAGCAGCCCTCAAAATGTTGATTTAGCCTTCCACATACAATCGCCACGTGTACGTGTATAAGTCGAACAAGTGTGACACGGTGATTCATAGAATCATCGAAAAAATGATCGTAGTATTTAATCAACTGAAGCCTGTGCTACAAATCTATCAGTTTAAGCATTAACTCAAATTAACAAACGTTTAACTTTATCAGAAAACAAGAGCATTTTGCACTGCAACGCTAATCACGCTTCAATTATTACTATGCCCAATAATGCCGCAATGTTCACAAATCGCAGTTGCAAATATTTGTTCATGACCCTTCTAGAGGCCCTGCTAGATGAATACATTCTAGATTTCATGGAGGCTGATAACCCTCATTAACTATACAAAATATTACATACTCAAACTCGCAGCAAGACAGCGAAAACTGCTTTGCTCAGAACAGGAAACGGTTAGGACTATTGCACGGCGTCTGTTTCAAAACTTAAAACAATGCGAAACTGAAATCATTCGATTCATGTACAACAGCATGCAAATAGTGAATAATCAAGTCCTCTGCTAAATCAATGACAATTAAACGATTGAAGTTGACAACCCTTTAACCAGCTTCACGCTCCATCCCACAGTCTCACACACTTCACCCCACCAGTCATGATAATTAACCATCCTTGTAAACCCACAGCGCTCCTGCAATAGGCCTACTGTAAAACATACAACTTTGACGCGCATGTAATTTTGGCGACTTTCGTGAATCGGCAAAACTTGAGAAAATTAAATGCGCGAAAATAAAGCTGCAGAAGTTTTCTATAATGGGCAGTCCTCAAAAACCCAAAAATTAAGTCAGCTAAATTTTTGAGAGTCAAAACTGCGAAAATAACATGCAGCTAAAATTCATGTTTTACAGTAAAGCACGCTACCAGCGTGCCTTTCAACCAGCGTGCCTTTCAACCAGCGTGCCCTTCAACCAGCGTGCCTTTCAACCAGCGTGCCTTTCAACCAGCGTGCCTTTCAACCAGCGTGCCCTTCAACCAGCGTGCCTTTCTACTTCCAACTAGCAAACTCAATTAAGCAACCAAACTATGTAGCGTAATAAAGTAGCATAATAAAGCAGCCCAAACAGGCACCTCTAGCCCTTACCAGCCCCGACAACTAAGTACGGCAGCCCATAGCAGACGAGGTTGAAGGACCGTCGGTCAATCCCCCCACACTCCTCATCCTCCGCCACTCCCCCTGGTGTCGCATCCCCTGGGGTACCCTCTATCCCACACACTGGGGAAACATCCCCCTCGCACTCCCCTGACACCCCCCCACCCCCCGGCGAGCTCTGCCCCCCTTCTTCAATCGGCGTTGTGTCTCCTGGCGATGGCGAAGTTTTTGCCTTCGGAGACTTCTTTCCGGACTTTTTGCCGGCTGCGTCCTTCTTACCGCTGGGGCTTTTGGAGCGCTTTCCACCCTTTCCACCCTTGCCAGGCTTGCCGGGTTTGCGGTTGGCGGCAGCGCTCGCCTCTACAAGAAGGGCGAGGGTCTGGGCGTGTTGCTCCTCCCTGCGCCGCCGTGACGGGTCAAACAGGTGACACGCCGCCTCGCCCGTCGTCTTTCCATTGGACAGCAGCTCTGTGAACAAGCACGCCATTCGACAGCAGCTGTGTGAGCAACCACGTCATTGGACAGCAGCTGCGTGAGCAAGCACGTCATTGGACAGCATAATTATTGTATTCAAGCGTGCTATTGGACAAAATGATTTGCACGCACAACCATGAAATTCTTTTTATATCAGCCTGAAAGTTAAATTTATAGAAGTACATTAATAAAATCTATACGTAATAAGTAAAAAATTCTCATTTACTATCAGCATATTATACCATCTTACTTGAATTCACACACACAGCTGTATATATATTCACTAATAACAATCTGTATCCAGTACATGACTAGCATCTAGTATCAGGTCTACACGTACCTCTGAACAGTTCCTCCATCTTGGCTCGGTTTTCAGCCAATGACGCGTGCCACTGGTTGCCATAGTAACACTTGACCCCGGCCAGGCTCAGCAGCAGTGCTGTCTCGACAGGGTTCTCCAAACTCAACATCTCCTCTCTGCAGCGCAGAACAGGGAATACTCTAACGCTGACAACTACAATTAGCCCAGTTGCTCAATCGAGAGTTGTTAGAATGATCCAGGATTATTTGAATAACTCTTCAATAATGGCGAGTTATTTGAATATCTCAAATCTAATTGGCGCGATCTGATTGGGTCGTGACGTCATTTTTGTTCCATGTCTATTTAAAACCAAATAACTCTCGATTGAATAACTGGGCCTAAGACTTGTTCGATCAGAAGATTTCTTAATTCTTGGGCAGTAGTCCCGGCGCTATTTCCCATTTACAATGGCGCATTGGGACTTGCACAACTGCCCATCTAACAAAAATTAAATTTTTCAAATAATGTAGGCTCTACACTGGTGAGCGTTAACCAGCTTGTTGGCGTTGAAAATAGTTTTGGCAGCAACCAGTTGTTGATGTCAACCAGTTCTTGGCATCAATAGTTGTTGGCGTCAACTAGGCCTAGTTGTTGGCGTCAACCAGCTGTGGGCGTCAACTATAGTTTTGATGTCAACTTAACTTAGGCGACTAAGGACTGAAAATCAAACTACATCTCCTACGGACGGTTCAGCTACTGATCGTTCAGCTACGGACCGTTAAGCTACTGACCGTTCAGCTACTGACCGTTCAGCTACTGACCGTTCAGCTACTGACAGGGAACCATATACGATAGATCGGCAATGGCGTGTGCGATAATTGCAAGATGGTTGAAAAAGCATTTTTCACATGTTATTGTTTTGAGGGAGTAGGAAAAACGGGGTGACGAACGAAAAAATTTCTTCCGCATGTGTGCATATGGAACCGAATAATTAATCTATAGTCCACTTGCGAATATAATTTTGGACTAACTACTAACAAGATGGTATTTTGTTAAGCTACAATAAACATCTCGATCTATATACGCTTATTGGTCCATTTGACTAATGATGTAAATTGGCATCTATATATCGGATTGGCTAACTATAGAATAAATTTCACCGAATGACTACTGTTTTTGGCTGAAGTGATTAGACATCTCCTATGCCCAATTGCCTATACAAAAAATTAAACATTTATCACTGAAAGTGTAGATTTATAATTACACATTTAGTGTACGACTGCGGACTCAAATAATGCTCTGGCAGAGAGAAGGGTGAACGTTGACACCCACTGCTCAGACTCGCAACTATGAGAGCATAGTTTCATAATTGCGCCTACCATTGACGCAATATCAATTTCTCCATCTATCGCTCGATTGCTATGTTTTAACGCCCCATGTCCCTGTGGGGCATTCTTCAGCGAGATCCGCACCGGTTGTACCAGTAAACTTCCATTGGTTAATATTCAATGTAGGACTTAATGTAGCTATGAACAGATCCTCATGCGAACAAAGATGATGCGATGTCGGATAATTTTGGGTGATTATCTGGTGATTGCGAATCAATGATACAGCTTACGTTTTGAGCGTGTCCAGTTTGAGCTGGCGCCCATGACTCAGACTGGTCTGCATGCGATCAAAGATCATCAGCAGGTTTGTATCTGCAATACAGGGCAAATAAATAGCTTTATTATATAGTTATCTTAAATAGTACAATTTGAAGACAACAGTGCAATAGAAACATAGCCAATTAGTCATACATCCATTTGCTAATTATTTGCGCAGTCATTACCATGACACAACTTCAGCAACAGCAACAAAGCAACTAACCTTCCTTGACAGAAATTTCTTCAAAATTAATTCAAAATATTCTTCAAATTTTAACAAATTTCTTAACAATTTAAGTTTGAAGAATATTGGTATACAGAAAAATAATTTTTGCTATGTTAAATGTAAGACAAGCAATGAATTGAGAATTGTAATTGAGAATCTACACTGAGGCGTGCAAATCGTCTGTTCAATAGCATGCTTGCTTACAGGCCTGTCACAGCAGCCTGTGACGTCACATTGTGTTGTGTCAACAACTGCAGCCGGTAGCGACTAGGAATATAGCAGGGATACAGACCGACAAGGTTGCAGGCTGCGAGCTTGTGAGGAGGCAGAGAGGCGAGCAGACGCTCTGTCCCGTAGAACACAAATGCACCGGCCTCTGTTAGATAAGCCTCGTACTCTGACGGACTGCACACGGCGCAGCACTCATTTACGCACCCTTATTAAGAAACAGGTCACGGTATTGCAGTATTGCAGTTCATGCCCTATTAACTCCATTAAATACCACCTCCATTAACTACACCTACATTTACATCCCAGCAAGTTGGGGAACAAAGAACAGACTTGCAGCCCAGAGCTCCCCGAGCCAATCGTAAATGGCTCTCACCTGGTCATTTGGTCAGTATATACCTCTCACCTGGTCATGTGGTCAGTCCCGACTACACCCGTCCAGTTCTGAGTGAGTGCTGGATAACTCTCCATCAACGACGCAAACACGGTTGCCGGCTTGTTGCTCTCTGCAGGATACACGAAGCACCACGAGTCTCACTCACTGCACGCGTCCTGCAGGATTTAGTTGAGGGGAGGCACGCAATGGAATTCCCATTCTTTTTATGTCCTCATTTTGTAAAGTATCAATTTTTTAAAGTAATTAGTTGCACCCTAACGGTGGAAAAACGTGGGGGAGGGGGTGGGGTGGGGGGAAGAAGCAACGGAACCAGAAACAGCAATTTGAGCAACAGAGATCTCACAATGATTGCCTATGGTTAGTAAGCACTGGCTCACACTCAGGCAGCACGAGCGAACAAAGATTAATAAATGATCTACGAGTTCAATGATCCCAGAGGGAGGCACACGAGACACTAAGAATTAATATAACAGCGTCACTGCATGATGCAGCTGTTGCGGACTTGTAATCTTTTTTATTTGTAGCGTATCGTTCCAACGAAGCGCTGGATATTAACAATCGTGAAGAAATGGAGGCTGGAGATAAAATGAGAGCTCACCCAGCTCACAACAGTCCTGGTACGGGTCGACGATGTCTGGCGGGCGCAATAAGGACTCAAACAGGACACAGGAGGAAACAATACATTGTGAACTGGGACACTGACACTTTAAAATACTCAATCTAAGTACGTTCTAGCATACAAGATAGAGATAGCAGCCAATATCATACAATGCATGTCGTCAATCTATAGCAAACACCCACGCAACAACCCTTCTGATCACACATTGTCACGGGGGCAACCTGTGTTCGAGACGCGTGAAACCTTAAAATTGATGCCCCAGCCAGCAGCCAGCTTTACCGCAGCAGCAAAACTGCTTATATGACTAAAATTACATTTTGTGAAGAAATACGAGATAAATGACAAAATAAGCAATTTTATGCGGAAAATTGGATATTAAAAAAAAACAAGACTTTTGCATAAAAACGTCAATGCGTTTATCCAAGGTCCTTATCAATAGTTAACTGCTCGCAAGGATACATTTAAACGATCCCGCGCTAACGGGTATCACCCCCGGTCCCTGGACATTCTTTTCTTTCTTGCCCTTCTTGCCCCCACCTCCCCCGCCCCCTCCCCCTCCCCCTCCACCTCCTCCCCCCGCCCCCCCGGGGGGTTTCTTGCCCCCCACGGTGATGTCAACCTTGGCTCGGTCTGGTGCGAGGTCGGCTAGTCTGGGCACCGACCTCATACGGTCCACCACATCTGTACACACCACCGAGCTTCAAAGACTGATTCAAAGACTGATTCAAAGATTGATTCAAAGACTGTCGCTGATTTTAAACCAAGTCTGTCAATGGAAAACTCGTAGGTCTTGCTTACTTGCTCTTCGTCAACTTTATACGCACTGGATTTTAATTTATTTCGTAGGCAGCCAAAGGTTTTATTGAAATTTTAATTGCATTGCATTGTATTTTGACTTTTTAATATATTTAGGAAACCATCTCAGTGCGAACGGTTTCCTCAAGCAGATTGTATTTTTGTGTTTTTGCTGATATTTCTACTGACCATGATTGAATGAAACAAAAATTTTTGCACACACAGCCCTGCTGCTGCATACACAGTACACAGCCCTGCTGCTATGCTGGGTTGAATGAGCTCGTGTTGACATCAAGACCCAGTTTGAATTAGTAGACGGCCAATCGAGCATGCTTGAACAATCACGGTCATGATCAATAAATAGATCATTAGATCATTAGATCACTGATCATTTGATCAAGACCGGGTCCGTAAGTAAGAACCAACGCATCATAGCCACCAAAGCTCCAAAGCTCCGTCGCTTTGTCCATCGACGCTCAACAAGCTAACGTCATCAATATTATAACCAAAGGAGCCATAAAAATAGCTTACAAAGAATATAGTGGTTTTAAGGCGTCCAATAAAAAGGTGTTTCAGCCCACCAGCGCGCACAATAAAAAGGTGTGTACCCGGATCGCGGTTGGCGCGGTGGTGTAGCAGCTGAAGCGACACGTCGCGCGTCACGCCACCCACGTACAGAGACCTGAGCGCCTGCAGCGCCTCCAGCGGCAGCTCGAGCAGGCAGGGGTCAGCCAGCAGCACGACGCTCTCAGGCTGCACGTCGCCCCCCGGGGGGGCCAGGGTCCCCCCGCCTTTCTCACCCTTCGAAGGCTTCACCGGCGCATTCGCCACGCCGCTGAACAATATCGTCCAGTTCAACACTCGGTCATCAAACAAAAAATGGCATAATACTTTTCTTACACTATAGCAAATGCATTGTAATGTAAATTTGCATGAAGTGAAGTGTCTACATGGATGCATAAAGAAGGCGCCTTGAGCTTACAATGCTGGCATTAGTGGTCTGGTAATACATGAACCATGATATGCTAAAATTTGTTTGCATAGGCAGTAAAAAAAGAAAGATAATCAACTTAGAGACTGACTGTAAGTATTCGTTGAGCTCGTCCGTGATTGGTCGAAGGTAGTCCTCCAGTTCGCGCAGCAGACAGTGAAACTCGTTGTGAAGGCGCAGATCCTCTGCCCTGTTCTCATCCTCCCTCAACACCTACAGCCAACAACGCGCACCACAACGCTTCAAATAGAGAAACAGACTCTAAACTCGCTATTGCTAATGACATTATCATAAACATATTATATCTTCAAGAAATTATTTACACAGCAGAACTGGTCTGTGAACACCCCTATGTAATATTGTAGACACTACACACTGTAAATGGTTGCCAATGACAGACGCTAGTGCCATACATAACACTGTAGATACTACACGCAGTGAATGATTGCCAATGACGGACGCTTTAGCCTCACACGTACGTCATTAGATCGTGACCGTTCGTCTCCCGCGTCCTCGACCAACAGCTTGCTGCGCTCGGATTGTACGACCTTCCCATACTCCTGCTTGAGCAGCAGCTGAACCAAGAACAGAGGACAAGAGGATAGAACAGGTACAGGCTGCGGGCGGGGGGAGGGGCAAGATTAGGGGGGATGGGGGGGGCATTGCTGTTCAATCCTGAACGTCACAAGCTCAAATTTACTGCACTTTCAATATTCACATAAAATACTTTGTTACTGCATGAGCGCTGGTAACAGTTCAAACTATTGATAGACGTCATATACAGTGACAAAACTACACACGCTACATAGGCCAGGGCTGCTGGTAGATACACTGCATGACAACTGCTGCAGTAGTTGTAGGCTACTGTTGCCTACAATAAAAAGAAAAGCACACCTTCTCACACCTTTTGTTAGATTCAAGACTATTAACAAGTATCACAGAAATAATTAATGCCTGCAGAAAAAACTGGGCATATGAAAACTGTGCGCACGGTTGTCGTCGATGTACAATTTACAAAATAAAATGATTGTAAAAAGACAGCAGACCCGCTTAATGCTGAGTTTGTACTTGCGCCAGCGCCCCAGCAGGGCCTGCAGGCGTGCCTCTGACGTCACCATACGCACCAGGCGCGCCCCCCCCGAACTAACCCCGGCCGCGCCCCCCAGCCCCCCCACAGCAGCAACAGCTGCTGCAGCAGCAACGGCAGCAGCGGCCTTGGGCGAGGCAGTGGAAACAGGCTTGGGCTTCTCCAGCACGGCACCGTACAGATAAGACCTGACCACCAGCCAGCCAATCAGAGCAGACTCTGACAGTTTGAGCCACCCAATCAGAGCAGGGTTGTGTGTGTCGGAACACATGCTCTTAGATCACACCCAACATAAGCACAAGAGCTACAGCGCTCACCCGTCTACTTTGATTCGCGTATTAAAAGTCTTCCAATTGCGCCAGATAATTAGTATTAGAAACATCTACAAAAACATCAATAAGAAAAAGAGATAACAACTAAGTTAAAATTAGTACAATAATTTACTCATCCCTTGTTAAATTGACAAGGACTGCTACATGCAGCACGGTGCAAATGATGACTAGATTCGTGACTTCTAGATGGAAAATCCAACGTGCAACATCTACACTGAAGAGTATTGCAGTGATCCAGAAGTCACTCAACATCTAAACTGAAGAGTATCTCAGCGATGACGCAGAAGGCGGACCACACCTGTCTGGGGAGTGTTGTAGTACTACGATGAGGACGTTGAGAGGGAGGTCCCTCGTGAGGTCGAGGTGGTGGGGGACCACAGCGAGCTGTCTCCACGCCTGCACACACGCCACAACTCACCAATTACTGTCAGTTGTACAATGGGGCATTGAAACTAGATCTGAGATCATCCATCCAATCAGCACAGTGAAAAAATTGACATAAGATCCATTTAACGCCTGAAGCGATTGGATAGCGAGATCCAGTAAAATAACTCTCCATTGATCAACTTAAATAATAACGAAAAATGTAAAACTCTAAATAAACGAAGCACCATCATCAGATAAATCACAAGAGATCACGGGAAGAATGATAATGAATCACACATGACAATCAGATACTTAAGCATTATGCACACAAGTAGTTCATCACATACAACACTGTGGCTAGAGCACATACTGTAAAAAAACGCATTGGCACAGTTTCTAGTATTTGAATAACTCCTGATAATCATCAGCATAATGCTGTACAATCCTGTAAGCATCGACACTTGGATAATATGATATCTTGTAAAATAACTTCATCAACTAACCCGTAATTTAGCCCCCCTAACCCCCTAAACCCCCTAAAATTAGCTCGATCCCCTCAATGTAGAGAACGGTGCGCTGCCCACCAGAGATGACTCATCCAGTTTCTCGTGAATCGCGCGCGCAACCGGTGCTCGCAGCTGATTGGTCAGGGGGCAGGCGGTCGTCACCAGGCGGCGCTGGCGCAGCAGCGCGGCATGCCGGGACAGCGAGGGGTCAGCGAGGGCACGGTCCAGCAAGGACTGGAGGTACTGCGAGGCCACGCAGCTCTGTGGGACACAACAACATTTATAATATTTGATAACCTGTTCAGTTTTGGTTACTTGTTGCGGCTTCTACTTCCATGCTAGCAAACAATTGATATAGAGTTTCAATCATGTCATGGTCATGTGAGCAAGAATGTGAGTGAATGAAGAGGTGTGCCAGACCTGGTGTAGAGCGAGGAACTGTCCGCCGAGGTTCTCGTTGTGGCGCCCACAACACTCGACCAGCTCCAGCGCGGCCTCTCCGGCTATATCCTTAAAACCGTGCTCTAGCGCGAGTCTGACCGCCTGAGCCAGGCTCTCTGTCGCGTCCACGAAGTACTGGTGCGCAGAGTCAAGATCTGTCTGAAACATTAGATAAGAAATCAACGAAAAGAAATAATTGATAAGAAATGAAATGGGGTTAAGAAACCCCTAGCTGGATATTTTAGTTAAAATGCATTCTGCGACTCTGTGACTTTGCGACTGCGACTTTGCAACCCCTAGTAAGATATTTTAGTTAAAATGCATTAGCAAGATGGCGCTATTTTGACATCATCATCTATTTTTCATCATTTCTCTTCACTAGAATGCAGCAAGATCAGGGACGTATTAATTCGTCCTGAGCGCACATTGTGCCTCCTTTATACGAGTCTCTCAATCCCCTATGTATGAGACTGGCTCGTCTTACTCACTTACAATGACTCCTAAAGTATTGCTCCAACTACAAGCCACAATAATGGTATTTTCAAACGATGAACGCTTACATGTGATTTTGACAAAAAAGAGGACCAACATCACATGAGTAAGAAGGGGACTACTTGACATCACGGAATATAGTGGTGAATTTTATCATAATAAAAATGCATCATTCAATGTTAGCACTAATATCCGTATCCACCATTGTGAGCTAACCCCGAATTGGTCAATCGGCGAGTTGAAAATGACCGTTGTCAATCTTCTATGCCTAGCGTGACGTCACTCAATCTGCCGATTGAGCCAACTCGAGGTTAACTCGCAATGGTGGATACGGGTATGAGATGCGTTGATTCAGTTTTGTACACAGAATGACCGTGACTATTCTTTGACTGCGAATAGTAACAATGACTTTCATCAAAAGTAAAAATTAAATCCTAGGTCATGACGTCATGTCACCCTATCAGCGCAGTGAAAGCTAAATACAGGATTTCATTAATTTTACAAACATAAATTTCGCACTTAACATTGATTATCTGATGCACTGTTTATAGTAAGCACATGACATTGTACTGGAGCTTGATTTGCTGGACGATGTCTCAGACTAGGAGATTTATTTTAATTCTAATATTAATCATTCATCATTTTATAAACTATCACTTGTGATGAAATAAAGACATCTATAAATCTTGGATTACAATTTTAACACTCAATTGAGAAACCCGCCATTAGCCCTTTTGCTGGTTTTAGTTACTTCACTGCACAAAGAGCCCTAAAAAGTATGAAAATAGGACTGAACTGAACTGTTCTGTTCCGAACCGAACTGTTCTGTTCCGAACTGAACTGTTCTGTTCCGAACTGAACTGTTCCGAACATGTTGAGGAGTGTCCAGCGCCCTAGAGATTATTGAGGTCATGGTACGGCGCTACAGAACTGATCCGGTAAATAGCAAAACAAAAAAGCATTAGTCCAGGCCATGCACGATCACCCCACCAGACATTTGCTACAAAGCCACCTGTAACTAAATAAAACATGCTCAAAGGAAGCGACCCATTGTTCTCGCACCACTAACCGATAAACTTTGTTCCCGAAGAGCGGTCTCCCATGACGTCCGCGGACGTCGAAACGGAGTGCAAACCCATCCACATTACTATTCACTATTATTTGTGACAGCCGACAGCGCAAAGCAACACGTCATCAAAGCGACCCAAGTTGACACGCAGCGC